>PVLD010019287.1:0-36805 GCA_004027595.1 Dinomys branickii | reverse complement strand
GGAAATCTGTTCAAAAACAAAGAACAGATGGGACGAAGGAAAGGAGAAAAGAAAAAGACAAAAATGTATGTATGTATATAGGAATATATATGAATATACATATGTGCAGGAGGGCTAACATGGTTCTACTATTGTATTATATCACTTAATGCTAAGCAATAATCGATGACAGGATATTAGATTAATCGTGTATATCTGTGTGTGTTATCCTGAACACACACTTTGAAGATATCAATATGTAAAGCAGCAACAAGCGGTGTTGTTTTTTGTTGTTGATGTTGTTGCTGTTGTTGTATGCCTGTTTTGTTTCTTGTCTTTGGATTTTTGGTTTTTGTGTTTTTTTCTGTTGTTGAGAGGATTAACTGTCTGACTAAATTTGCATGTCTGTATATGGGTTCATACACTTACAATTCGAATATATCAATGGATAAAGCAATAACCACTGTTGAGACCATGTCACCTTGTCTATAGATTGGTTGTGATTGTACTATTTTTTATGCTAATTGGTGTCTGTTTGTCAATATGTTTTTGTACTTGTATTTTTAAAAAAATAAATAAATAAATAAATAAAATAAAATAAAATTGGGAAAATTTGACTGTTTTTTTGGAACCACAGAGTTTCAAGGAATTTTCTCATCTTCTTTATTATGAACCTCTTAGATCCACTTGTAAATCAAGTATCATTATTATTATATCAGTTCCCATTTTGTAAGTTCGCCTAGACTTAACCGTGTCTTGTTCAAAGGTCATGCTTTCTTTATGATGTTAACCAAATTAAAACAATGACAGAGTGTACCCATTGATTCACATTTGGCTTTCAAAGGCCGGGATGAGCAAGCAGCCCATAATGTAACTCTAGATATGAGTTATGCGTTTACCAAGAAATCTGGATGCAAACAGCAGCTCCTTACTTTCTGGGTCTCATACGAGACCTTATTCCAGCCTCCCTTGCTAGCTTGTTATTGATTGCCTTGCCCTGATATTTTGTCATGAGCACTGGGCCATTTCCGAACTTGTGCTGGATATGTCATGTCAGATTGCAAAGGTTAGCCATTCCATTTCTGTCACCTATTTTTGCTTTATAGTTTGTTCTGTTTTATTTCCTCTTTAATGACAAGAGCAAGAAAATGCTTTCTTGTTTGGCTTGGAGACATGGAAAGGATTTCACCAAACTTAAAATAGTTTTTTCAGGAATTTTTTTCTCCAACACATGGCTTACACCCAATTCTAAAGGAAAGAGGACAACTTTCCACCACAGAGGCCAAGTCTGCAAATCTCTGTGTCCTCAGATGCACAAATACCTCTTTAGTACCTCCACCTCACCGAGATGCTGGAGACAGAAATGTGCTATAGAGGGTAATGAAAGAAAATGATAAACAGGCAACAACAGAGAGTTCATTTTTAATCTAAAACAAAAGAATTATATCAGAATGCAGTGTGGAGTGGAAGGACCCTAAGCTGGGAAGCAGGAGGCCTGGTTTCAGCAGAGATATGTGTAATGTGCCTCCAGATATGGAAAAGCAGCACCATCAGAAAGAATTAGGACTTAGTCTGGACTACACACTGAACTGTAACTTGAATCAACTGGCTCAACTCCTTCCTTTGGAAAATTGAGACTCAAAGAAGACAGCTGCCTAATAAGTCCCAGATGCTGAGGCCCAAACCCGAATTTCAGCTCACTTTCTGGTAATAGATTTGAGACAGGTAATAATGCATATGCCTCTAAATATTACTTATATATAGTGCACAAGAAAAGGGCCACACCTTCTTCCATTAAGCCAAGACCCCTGTTGAAACAAAAATTGCTTTCACTGAATTCAATGTAAATATCCAAATAGATAATGAAGTCTCCAGTTCTAAGTGCACTTGATGTTAGTAAGGCCAATCCCGTGCACCCAGATGAGAACCTATCTACCTCTGTAGATCAAGATTTACATGGATGCATGCTTTTCCATGCTCTATCTAGTTCTGCAAGTAGTTCACAGTCCCTCCTCCAGTGGTCTACTAGTGCCTTGTGTTGGTTACATTTAATCATCAACATGATTGGCTTGAAAGCTGCATAGGGGGTTAGTAAAACATGCTTCCGGGTGTGTCTGGATAAGTCAGTGAGGCTTGACCTTGGGGTTTCCAGGGCTGTTCCCCTGCTCTGCCTCATGATCTCTCTGAACTAAGCAGCTTTGCTCCTCTAGGCCCTTCCACCATAATGCCCTAGCCTTGGAGCCAGCTAACCCAGGACTGAATTTCCTGAAAGCTGTGAACCAAATTAAACTTCCCCTCCTTTAAGTTGTTTATGTTGGGTGTTATGTTCCAGCAATAGCAAGGCTGACTAACATCTGCCCAAATGTTTTATTTCTTCCTAGGAGCCAGTATCTTGCTTCAACAGATATCAGTTCCAATATAGAAAAACTCCACACAATTCCATGATTACTTCCAATGATAAAATCTGCAGGAAGAACAAATCAGTTTCTTTCTTCCACAGTTACTGCTTCTTTCATAGTCTAACTTATACTGATCTATGACAAACCTCACATGGAGCCCAGGTTAGCTCCATGAATGCATGTCCAGAATCCACACACAGAAGAGCCCTCAACTTGGTTTAATGCTCTGCTGTTGCTGTCTTAAAATTTTGATAGTTTTTATAAACAAGAAGCCCTGTAGTTTCTTTTTGCATTAGACTCCACAAATTATTGGGTGGTCCTTCATTGCAGTTGAAAGTATCAGATACTCCAAAATGCCACAGATAACATTTGTCTTTGCCCTTCCACACCTATACTTTCTAAAGGCAACTGATGTCTGTAGGTGGTGCTTAGGATTTGGGAATGGGCATGACACAAAGTCACACTCCCTTTTTCCCATGACGTAGAAGCCTTCAGACAAAGGTTTCTGTAATGGGAAATATTCAGAAAGGGCATCAAGTATTCATCTTGGACTAAAAATGAATTATTAAAGTTATATGTTCTAAATAATTCATCACATTCTGAGTAACTCATAGATTCCAATTCAGACAGAATGCAGCAGTGTCTGCTACCTGTTTGTTTTTCACATAAATTTCTTATTGATCTGAATTTCATTAAAGTCACAGTTACAAACACAATTTATTTATTCAACAAATATTTGTGACAGGTATTTTTTTTAATTTCTAGAGTAAGTATCAGACAAAAGAGAAAGGATCACAAGATATAAAGTCAATATTTGAAAAAACAATAGCCTTTGTCTATACCAATAATAGTTTATAAATCAGGAAAATTATTCCATTTACAATAACTTCAAAAATAAACAAGTAAAACCTCTAATAATCAACTTAATCAAGGATGTGAAAGACCTCTAAAGTGAAAATTACAGAACACTGAAAGAAGAAATTGAAGAAGATTCTAGAAGATGAAAAGGCCTACCATGCTTTTGATCAGAAGACTTTATATTGTTAAAGTGGCTGTATTATCAAAAGCAATCTGTACATTCAATGTAAACCCCATCCAAATACCAATGACATTCTTCACGAAACTAGAAAAAAAAATACTAGCATACACAATGAAACACAAAAGACCCAGAATAGCCAAAGCAATCCTAAGCAAAAAGAGAGGGTCTGTAAGCATCACAGTACATGATTTTTAATTATACTACAAAGCCATAGTAAGAAAAACTGCACAGAATTAAACACATAGACTAATGGAACAGAAGTGAAGACACAAACCCATGTAATTACAGCCATCTGCTTCCGGACAGTGAAGCCAAATACAATACAGATGTTAAATTTGTAATAAGCAAATGAATCATGAAAATACACCTGTATGGAAATTTAGGTTAGAAATGCTCCTGTCTAAAGACAGTCTATGGATTCAATTAAGCAGAGAGATAATCAGTAGATGGCAGAACTGCAAGCAGGAAACACTGATTATAAATAAGTTACTAGCCCTGTTTTCAGTAAACTTGTGATTCATCCATATAAGCAAAATGGGAGATTGGAGATTTGATGCCAAAATGTGCATGAAATCCAGGCTTAATTGGAAAACTGTGTTTGTTAGGAGCCTGTGCAAGATCAGCTGGAAAGTGAAGGAGATACGAAACTGTGACATTTCACACATCCAGAGTACATCATTCATATGAATTTTCTATGTGAATGGGAGACCTAGTGCAAGGTAAATGATATGTCTGGGTAAGTGCAGCATAGCATGGTAACAAGAAGTGAGCAAGTCAGAGACTCATATTTCCCCGCACAAGAGTCAGAAGAGAGTGATCAAGATGGGAAAGTATATTAGGTTGCTGCACTGTTGTTAGACAGTGACGTAAAGGTATGGTGGCCAAAAAGGGGGCAAATATGCAAAACAGTAGAAGTGACGACACAGTGTGGTCGCCCATGGGTAGAAGGAGGCCTTTCCACCCCCGTTTTGTAAGGAAAGCAACAGGGTGTCACATACATAGATCACATATGACACAAACCCCAGCTGCTCCCAAGCCATTTCTTTTAGGAAATCTGAATCTTGATGGCAATTCTTAGCTGAACTCTACTTATGTGAGGTACATTGTAAGAATGATGCTTGGGGGAGCTTTCAGTTTGGCCTTTTGAAACATAAAGGCATCATAGAGGCTCAATGATGATGACATAAGTGGCAGCATAGAAAGATGTCTGAGACGTGGTTAAAAGTCCAATCCATAGCCAGGTTCAAAGACACAAATTTTGTAGATGTCCTCTTTTCCTCAGATGATAAGTTTAGGAAGAGATTAGTGGGCTTTATTTCCAGAATTTTGAGTAAAATTAAATTAGACAATATATAGAAAGTGCTAATCAGAAATCCTTCCACACTGTCTTTGTGAATTGTATTTTTCTAAAAAGCTTACTAAAGCATTAGAATATAAACACGTACATAAGAGAATATATCTGTGCTACATTCATATTTATACATATGAGATGTGATCACAAAATATGGTGAATGTTTAAATAAAAATTTTAAAATTAGAGTAAAAGGTGCACTGCCATGAATCCCCTTTAAAATATTCTCCCTTCCTTCAAACACACTTTATCCTATAGTTTTTGCACTTTCTGAAGCAATTCCTTTTTCATGAGTGTCTTTTCATGGCTGCCTTGATGTTCTGAATTGATCCAAAATATAGAGGGCAATTTCCATCAAATAAAAACATTACAGGATGTCCTCATCCACAATTATTCACTGGATCTGGAGCCATGTGACTTCTTGCTCTTCCCTCACATCAAAATAACCATAAAAGGCAAACAGTTTTGAACAGATTCAGGACATCAAGACAGCCACAACAGAACAAATAATGACACTCATGAAAGAAGACTTACAGAACTGCTCCCAAAAATGGTGAAAAAGATGTGTGTTCAAAGCAAGGGAGATTCCTGGTAATAGGTCTTTTACTGTAATATTTTTTAAAAACATAATTATTTACTATATTTTTATTGAATCTCATACATGTAGGTCACATACACCTCAGATCCCAGGATGCCCCAAAACCTTCTCTCAAAAGCAAGTGGTAAGATAACAGATCAACTTAGTCAAGTTATAATCCTGGACTTGCCCTCGCCATGCCTCATCAGTCCCTGCATCTGTGCTGAACTGATTGCAGTCTTTCCACAGGTAGAAACTTGTAAGTCAAATCATAACTAAGCCTTCGTTGTCAGCGCCAGAAGCTTCTCTTTTTAACCTTGAAGCTCAGGATCATGAAAACCATGAGCTTAAGGAAGCCACTCTCTCCACCCACCGCACTATCAGAAACTGCTTGCTCCCATTGTTTGGTTTGTCTGAGTTAGCTGGCATGGTTTTATTCCTTGTGGGAGATGAAGGTGACTGTGGTTACTGAGGAAGGAAAAACAACCTGTGAACTTAGTATTACCTGAGCAAACACCCTTGAGCAGAAATTTTAAAACTAACAACCTAAGAACCTTTCTCTGCTGTTTAGTCCTTTTAAAAGTGCTTTATAAAATCTGAAGTACTTTGTTACTATTATTATTTTTAACTAGAGTCTAATAAAATAGTTCTATGTGGTCTTAAGGGCATGTTAATAATGAGAACTAAGCACACACACACACACACACACACACGGACATCAAAAGGTAAGACAATTCCCAAAGAGCAAAAAAACTCCAGGACTAATTTCCAGCCGATGAAATTTAGGCTCTTAAGAGGATGCCACTGCCACTAAAATTTCAGAGGCTATGACCAGAAATGGCAAAAGGAAAGGGCAACACTGTGAGAGGTCACCACGGATCTCAGGAAGGTGGTGCATGGTCCTCCAGGGAAACCTGCTGCTAGAATGGTGCAGACTCAGACAATATCACATCACGCATGACAAAGACTTTTCACAAAAATTGATTTAGTGTGAAATAAAAGCTCCATCTGTCAACCAGAAAGCCAGCCATGCAGAAGGTGTTGCTTTCAGACATGGCAGATGGTCTGTGTGTCCTAGACCCAGAGAGAAGGCAAGTACATTAAATTGGGGAAGAAGCTACAGAGGCAATGACTGAGACAAATAGAACTGTACATTAAAACCTAATGTTGGTTAGTCTTTCCAGCTTGTGAAGGTGTAAGTCAGGGATGGTGAACCTTTTAGTGCCTTCAGGGATACAAAGAGCCTGCTGTGACACTGGTCTACACAGAAATGTATGTGCCTTTTAGAACCACAAACCACAGCAAAGTTTTCCATATCATTTTAGTTTTAATTGTTTTGGAAAGACATACACAACGATAAGACAGCCTTGAAGCAAATGCTTCTGAATTATAAGGGTTCTTTATTCCCCCCACGTACTTGCTGAGATAGATTGGCTCATCTTCTGTAACCTAAATGTGTTTTTATCAGTGTGTTCTGAAGAAAAAGGGAGTGAAAGATGTCCATTCTTTATCCTGCATGAACTAAAACCTAAGAGTCACCTCCCCACCTTTCACTAAACAATCACCAGAAATAACTATTGGATTTGGCAGTCACTTTGTCACTGTCCTTGGCTATACTTCAGATGCAGATGTTTTATTTGATCTTCTGGACCTTGCTCTGCTTGGCATAGACATACAAAGAAGTTGCCTCTCCAGAGCTAATCCTGAACATTCTGCTTAGAAATTTGCCACAGTGTGTCCTGGATTTATCCCATCAGTATACAGCTCAAAATAAACAGCTTTTTCTTTAGACATAATTTAAATCACAGGTGCTCTAAGAAGTCATACAGAACACTTGACCCAAGAGAGGACCAGACTTTAACTGCCTCTTATATAAGACACATATTTATGTTTTTAAAACAGCTTTTTCCCTTTTGTGAGTGAATCACAGTTATTTCAAAGTGAATTTTGTGACTTCCCAATAGTTACTCTTTGTTGGCACCTATACCAGGTTGCTCTTGTTCTCTGCCCAATCGATATTTCTTAGGCTAGGCTAATACTTTAATATATTGTATGATGTGCAGAAATAACAGAGACTTCATAACCAGACATCAGTCCCCATTCCACTGGCCGGTTCTGTACTTTTGTGCAAATTACTTCATTTCATGGCCTCAATTTCTCATTGTGAAATGGAGATGAAAGAAATCTAGGGGGTCTTTGGGACAATACTAGAGCATCTCATTTAAAAAACTGCCCACGTTCAGCATGGTGGATAATAACTTTAATGTGCAAATTTGAGTACTCAAATGCAATTTATTGTTCTATAATTCCATTTAAAATATATATATGTTTCTCTCTCCTATTGAGAACCAGAAGATCAATTTTGTAGCCAACACTATCCTCAACTTCCTCAGGTTTTGTCTGATTTCTAGAGAAAGATTGTGTGGAACTAATGAGTTTATAAATAGATTAGTAGGGCCAAGCAGAAGAGAAGCACTGTGGCTAGTGGTTTTGTGCCTAATCAGCCATGATTGGTGTCCTTTCAGGTGACACCAATGTCCCTTCTTGCAGATATATGCTATAGCTCCCATGTTCACACAAGCTATGGAAATTAATGGGTGCTGCCCACACTCTACAAAATTGTCTCTCTCTGACCTAATTTTCCACTACCACATCATGATGAGAAATAGTGGGATCTAAAAGCTTTCAGAAAGTCACACTAGTTATTCTTCTCAGCTCCTCCTATACTAGGGTCTTACATCCCTCGTGTCCACCCAGGAATGAAGCCACAGGTCCTCTATGCAAGTAGGTCTTCTATCTTGGAGAGCACATTGTCTACTTATTTCTAGCTTACTCGGAGACCTTACTTCCTTAACAGCATGTTAATAATGCCCACTGCCTTATCTATACCACCACATCTTAAATAGTCTGGGGCTTGTGAAACTTACCTGATTTAGCTCACATTTTACATTTCTGGTATTCTCAGTTTCAAGGTTTCTGAATTCAAGATTATTCTTTTCTTCTAGTATATTATTTGTTAAATGTTATGGTCTAACTACCCAAATTAGGAAAGAATTAGAAGATAACTAGAAATATTAGGAGAGAAACTCAAAATACTTCCAAACACTATTCTACTATATTACTTTTAAATAATACGATAATATTAATAAAGGTGAACTGTGGATTCTTTCTAGAATTTCCAACAAGGAACAATGTATGGATGACTATAGTTCTTCACAAGAGGAGAATTTAAAAAATGAGAAAAAATTTATGGAATGTTAAAACTGGGGAGATCTTAAAGATCTTCGTTCCATATCTTTCATCATCAAAATATCTCTTAAAAGTTATTTTTTGAAGAGGACACTGTGATTTGAAGCATTTGATGTAATAATATATGTATATCTATTTTACATTATCTATTCCTTTATTTCTTCATTACTGATTAATGAATCTGTACTGTATTAGTTCTTTAATTCAGTATGAAGTAGCCTTCTAAGGCTGGATGTAGGCCACACAGAAGAAGGGAGGCTGGCTGAAGCAGAGAGACAGGAGGGAGATGCCGAAGCTGCCCTCATCCCACACATCACCTTCCTGATCCCTGTTTGCATACTGACCACTCATGTACCTTTGCAGATACCTACCTTCCCATCCCACTACCAACAGCACTGAATCTTCCTGCTTCTGCCTCATAGCTTGAGACCTTTCCATTGGCACATATTGCAGGTCTTTCTATAACCACCCACTTGGCTGTGCGTTTAGTCCCTCTCTTCTCTGACTTGCTCTCTTGGGTTGTTCCTAATAGCTGGGACACTTCACATCTTAATCCACACCCTTCCCCAACCTGTATTCTAGAGGACCAAGGTCCAGCTCTTGGTGTAGTAGATTCATAATGTTCCTACTTTGATGAGATGTAGCTGGTAAGCCTCAGCTTTAGAATAATCTATTTATTATGATAGAAGTGTAATCAGATATAGAATAGATGTATAATCTGATGTACAATAGATATGTAATCTGATGTTATACAGATTTCTAACTCCACAGGTTTTCCTTGTTCATAGCATTTCTGCAGAACTCTCTTAGCTCTACTTTTATGCCTATGAAGTCCTCAGAGAAATCATGTCTGTTTGTTGTCCTGAAGACTTCTCCTTCCAGTGAATTATTAACAATACTTACACTGCTCAGCTGGTTGGGATCACATTTTAAATTTAGCACACCCCATTTCTGTGACCCATAGCAACCTACTTTACCTCTTGAAGCTTATATTTCATAATCTACAAAACTCTGATAATGATATCTATTATGCAACATTGCTGTGAGAATGTAAGGGCCCTTTCTGATTTGGTCTTCCGACTGCCTGTCATTTCTAACGAACACAACATGATGCTTTAAAATTTAGCCATTTATTGGCAGGAATAGAATTGAGTAGTGGGAAGCACTATGAAGTCCTCTATCTGACTCCAGCTCTGCTTTAATTAATTTTGTTAGTTTGGATGAATATCTTCTGTTGGAGGAGTACATGCTAGTAAGACACTTTATTCATATTCAGTGGGGTTTTTTCCATGTGTAGAGGATGTGAGAGGCACAACTGTCCTCTCTTTCACCTACCAAACACACTTGCCCATGGAAAGTCAATGCTGGTTCATCCATCTGTCTGCTTTTCCATTCCTCTTGCAAGCTTCTGTTCACAGGAAAGTGTTCCAGTGTTTCATGGGCAATTTCTTCTCTTAGGGAGAGATGCTCCCCTAGCTCAATGTAGCTGAGAGAATTGATCTGCCTCACTTTGAGAGGTTCAGTGTCAAACAGATCATTTTCCCACAGATGGAAGTCACATTATCTAATATCAGAGTGCATCAGCACTACAACTGTGATTTGGGTTCCACTTAAATTACTCTCGCATCTTATTTTTTAATTGATTCAGAATTTAGGCAAGAAATAGGGATGCAGGCTTTTAGTCTCTAACATTGTTACCTCTCTGGACCTCAAATTACTCATGACTAATTTGAGACCAGTGCCCATTTCTTAATCTAAAATTTTGTGATCTAAAGGCAATAACAAATATGACCTCATCTTATACAACAGAGGATATATGACAAATTTGCACAAAATAGTAATGTTTTCAGTTTCACACAAAGCAATACAGAAAGAGAAGTTCAAGATAGGAGGTGTTAACAGAAGGATGAAGGTATTTATATAGTTACCAAACACCTAGTCTACATAGAAACTCAAAAACCAGCTAAAGCTGTATGTCTAGCACCTCATTAATCAAATCTTAAGCTTTCCTAGAATAATGAATTTTAGAAAACATTAATTTACAGTGGTGTATCAATTCATGAACTTAATTCTTTCCACCATTCTCATTGCAAACCAAATTGGACCAAAACCAAATCAAATTTCCCTATAAAGTCAACAATGAACCTAACCAGGTATTTTTTATGAAAGCAAGCAGAACCTGAATGTGGCAGTCAGTCACCTATATGATTATTCACCAGTGAATGACAACTGGAGGACTAGGAGTTGTTGGTCCCAGATTACAGCTCATTCTCGGACATAATCCATTCATGGTGTCGCACAATTATTCGTATTTTAATGGCTGGGAAGCAGGATTCTACCTCCTGAGAGAACACTCTGCTAATATTTAGATAAAGGACTCTCCAGATGTGGGCTAGGGTGGAAAACAGAACCAAGATCCAGAAAGGAACTAGTAAGTTAGTTAGCAGAAACTAGTTAATTTGATTGCAGTACAACAAAAATTTTATTTAGCAACTTTTTGTAGGGCTGTATGCACATAGACTTAAAGAAAATGGATAAGGAGAAAGGCAGACTCCAGGTTATTTTGTCAATCCCAGAATTATTTCTCTCTTCTTCCCTTCTCTCCTCTTCTGTTCCCCCCGCTTCCCTTTCCTCCTTTTTTCCACTAGCCCTCCTTCTTCCATTCACACTTCACTTCTCTCCACCCACATCCTTTCCTCTGTTTCTTCTCCTTTTTCTCTCTCTCCCTCCTCTCTCCTCTCTCTCTGCTCCTCTTTCCCTCCCCCTTTCTTCTCTCTTACTGAACTGTGACAACTTCCATTTGGCAGGGAATTTCACAACTGACAGATGCTGACAGTTGCTGTCAGATACTCTACTCAAATATCTATTACCAGGACTTTAGAAAATTTCATAAAAGATATTGGCACACAGCCATAGACTCGCAGCCAGAGTAAGCAGTCATGTGTTTTTTGAGGTGAAGGTACAGTACCTCCTTATCAAAAAGATAAAGCACTAGATAGAAAATACTGAAGAATCATTTGGAAGCCATGGTGGGGTTCTGATATCTGAATTCTAATCACTTCTCCCTCTAGCACACTACTGTGTTTGCAGCTGAAGATGTGTCCGCACAGGAATTATAACAATATACAAAAGGCTGTTCTGGTTTGATTCATAAGCAAGAAAAGACTTAATATTTTGATGTAAACCTTGCTGGTCAGAACTGTGTTGGACTGTGTGGTTAGAGTAAAATTCCTACAATAAGCCATTTCCTTCACCCACGAGCATCTTCCTTCTCTACCTCTGAAGCCCAGAGTGAGTTTCCTATCACAGTGTGAGACAAAGACACTCTGTAACACTACTCACAGTGCTACAAGAAATGAGAGACTTGTAGGATGACTGTCCCCAGTGCCGATTAAGGTGTTATTATTCTCATTTTACAGGACTATGAACCAAGCTGCAAAACTTGTAAGTTTCCCAAAGCAGTATAGATTGTAAGTGTTACACCAAGGATACCAACATGGTAACTCTGGCCCAAAAGTACCTGTGTTTATACCCCTTCAACAGAGTATGTAGCACTATAATTTTTACCATTAAGTACCTAGACTGAGATAAGAACTGTAATTTGAAGTTCAATTTTTTCTTTAGTAACAAAATAATTGTATCCAAAAAGAATAAAGTCCAAAATTTCCCCCTCCTTTATTTCTTATTCTACTTGGTTTTAGCCCTGTTAACTTTTCCCCTCTTCCTTCATTCCCTTTAAAGTTTTCTTGCATTCCATTTTGACTGTCGCCGTGGTGGCAGCTCCTCCACACCTCTCAAATTCTCTTCTTTATCTCTGTATCCTACACTGCTTTTTAAATTAAATCTATTTTCATTGATGCATAAAATCATAAAAATTATATGTATTTCTAAAGTACTTACGATGTTTAAATACATGAACACATTATATATTGTTTGCAATCAGATTAAATGTATCTCAAACTATCAGTTCTTTATAGTAAAATCATGCAAATTCTTTTCTTTTAGCTTTTGCAAATATACAGTGTATAGGTAACATCATTGTTACATACAACAACCCTGCTGTGCAACAGCACACCAGAGCGTCTTACTCCTACCTATCTGTAATTTATTATGCATTGATCAACCTCTTCTCATCACTCGCTCTCCCTTTATGTCCCTCAGCCTCTGATAACCACCATTCTGCTCTCACCTTCTTCAAGTTCAACTTTTTGTATTCCACACCTGAATAGGATCAAATGATATTTTCTACTGCACCTGTCTTCTGTCACTTAATATAATCACCTCCAGTTCCATACATGGAGGAAGAGTCCATTCATTTTTGTCACTGAATAGTATTCTATTGTGTTTATGTACCATAATTTCTTTACCCATTCAACAGTTGATGGGCATCTTATTGTTTATATTTCCTGACATTTCATTAGTTGATAGGCAATTCAGTTGTTTCTATTTGATTATTGTGTTTCAATAAACAAGGGAATGCATATTTCTCTTCAAAATACTGTGCACTTATAGATAACAGTGGCATTTCTGGGTTATATGATAATTCTACCTTTAATTTTTGAGGAGCTGCCATGCTGAATTCCATGATGGCTGTACTGATTTACACTCTTACCAACAGTGCAGAATGTCTTCTCCACATTCATCCAGCACTTGTCATCTTTTATCCTTTTAGTAACAGGCATTCTCACTAGAGTGAGGTGATAGCTCGTTGTGGTTTTGTTTCAAATTTCTCTGATGGTTGATGATCCTGAACGTCTTGTCATAGACCCATTGGCTATTGTATATCTTCTTTTGAAAAATGTCTATTTATATCTGTGGTCTATTTTTTAATAAGGCTATTTATGGCTTTTTGCTACTGAGTCTTTTAAAATTCCATGTATATTCTGGATAGTAAACCCTTTTCAGAAGTATAGTTTGCAAGTATTTTCTTCCATCCTGTAGGTTGCCTCTTCACTCTTTGGATTGTGTACTTTGCTGGACAAGGCTTTTTGGTTTGATATAATCTCATATATCTATCTTTTGGTTTGTTTGCCATGCTTCTGGGCTCTTTTCCAGAAACATCTTATTCATACCAACTTCCTGAAGCATGCCCCTTGTTTTCATCTAGTGACTTCATAGTTTCAGAACTCACATTGTTTTAATGTTTTGAGCTGATTTCTGTAACTTGTAAGACAAAAGTATAATGTCATTTAGTTTTGCTTGTTCTTATGGATACTCAGTTTTTCCAGGACCATGTATTGAAAAGACAGTCTTTTCTCTGTGTTTTCTTTTTGTCAAAAATAAGTTGACCATAGCTATGTAGGCTTCCTCCTAGGCTGCCTGTTCTGTTTCATTAGTCTATGTGTTAGTTTTAAGGCCAATACTTTGCTGATTTTGTTACTACAGCTTTCTAGTATATTTTGAAGTTAGGTAATCTAATGCCTCCTGCTTTGTAAAGAGTGTCTTTGGTATTTTGATTCAAATCGCATTCAGTCTATAGCTCACTTTGAGTCGTGTGGACATTTTAACAATATCAGTCCTTTCATAAACAGGATATCTTTCCCATTTTGTATGTCTGTGTCTGTGTATCTGTGTATGAGTGTCCTCTTTAGTTTCTTTCATCAGTGTTTTATAGTTTCCATTGTAGACACATGTCATCTCCTTGGGCAAATTTATTCCTCAGTGTTTTTGTAGTCATTGTAAGTAAGATCGTGTTTTTTATTTCTATTTCATATAACTTACTATTGGGTTTTAGCAACACTACCAATTTTTGTATGTTGATTTTGTATTCTGTAAATTTACTGAAATTTTTAGTCCTAGTATGTTTTTGGTGAAGTCTTTGCAATTGTCTAGACATAAGATCATGTCATCTACACACAGTGACACCTTGACTTCTGCTTTTCCAATCTGTGTGCCTTTTATTTCTTTGTCTTGCCTGATTTCTCTGTCTGGGATTCCCAGTATAATGTTGAAGAAAAGTGCTGAAAGTGAATATTCTTGTCTTGTTCCAAATATATGGAAATGATATATTCCAATACCATTTGGAATGAAATTAGCTTCTGACTTTTTATATATGGCTTTTATTATGTTAATGTATGCTCATTCTACACATGAATTGTTGACCGCTGTTTTAAATCATAAACCAATATTGAATTTTATCAATAAGCTTTCTGCATGTATTGAGATAATCATATGGTTTTGTCTTTCACTCTGTTGATGTGCTGTACCATATTTACTGTTCTGTATATTTAAAAATGTAGTTGAACCATCCTTGCATTCTTGGGATGAATCCACTTGATCATAGTAAGTAATCTTTTAAATATGCTGTTGGATTCAGTTTGTTAATATTTTATTGTGAATTTTTACATATACATTCATTAAGGATATTGACCTATAGACCTCTCTTTTGTTGTGTCTTTGTCTAGTTTTTGTATATAGGTAATGTTGGCCCTAAAAAGGGTATATGAAGGAATTCTCTCCATTTAAATTTTTGGGGTAATTTAAGAAGAATTTGTATTAGTTTTTCTTTAATATTTTGTAGGGTTCAATAGTAAAGCCATCTGGTCTTGAGCTTTTCTTTGGTTGAAGACTTTTCATTATTGCTTCGGTGTTGTTATTCACTACTGATGCATTCAGATTTTCTATTTCTTCATGACTCATTCTTTCTATCACTATTTTTGAAGTGGATAATTGGGCAATGTTATGACTAGTCCCCAGTGCTTTAACTGGATGCATCTTAAGCATAGAAAAACAAATTGCTTCTGTTTTGTGAATCCCATGCTCCATTGAAAAGTTTGGGGTAAGATGTTTCTGGATTTAAGATGCTCACACACTGCCCCTCATATCTTGACATATAAATCATTCACATTTTACATCCCCCATGTAATAATGGCTCTTAGTGAGGCCTTTAGCTGTTATAGTACCAGTAACATGCGTATCACCACAGAGATGCTATTAGAAAAGCAAAAAGATGAGTTATTAGACCTCCTGGGTGTGGACTTTGACTCCATGTCATAATATTGTTTAATCCTGGAAATGTCAGTTAATACTTGTGAGTTTTCATTTCTTCCTGCATAAAAAACACAGCAATAAACGTATCTATTAGATTGATG
Source organism: Dinomys branickii (assembly GCA_004027595.1). NCBI lineage: Eukaryota > Metazoa > Chordata > Mammalia > Rodentia > Dinomyidae > Dinomys > Dinomys branickii. The sequence goes on along the minus strand of PVLD010019287.1, from coordinate 21,120 downwards.
TAGAAATTAGGATTTAGGTTTGGCAATGTGACAAAAAAAACCCTTAATTTATAGTGGCCTAAAGTACAGACACACAAAATTCTTGTACTGAAATTTAGATGGCTGGTCCAGGGCTAATACAACGGCCCGGTGACCGTGAGAACTCAAGCTCCTTGTAACTGTTTCTCTTATCCCTCTGTGACGTTTTTGTCTTATGGTGTAAGATATTTGTACTTTTTACCACAGTCACATCAGAACTGCTTTTTGACTACAGGTGCGAGGGCGGGGCAAAGGAAATAAATAACCCTGGGTATGGAGACGCCAGCTCTAAGCTAAAAGCAGAGAAACGACATCAGAGAAAAGAGCAGAGAGTAAGGACCTCCAACACCTTGTTCTTCCGTAAGAACGACGAGAAAACTAGCAAATGTTTTCACAGGGACCTTTTTTCAAAATTAAGGAAATGAATCAAAGATTTGTGGCAATCTAGGAAGCATTTATTAAGGAAAGGCAATCCAATCTCAGTAAGAAAAATAAATTTTCTGACACTTCCTGGCATTTTAAGTTGCCCTAATCTCATTCTCCTATCTCCAGTTCCAGTAACCTGGAAAACTAATAGCCTCTATTAGCAATGAAAACTAACAGCCTGCAGTCACTGAGGAATGCAGAACAGAGCTCGCTCTTTAGAATTATTACTATTTGGCTTGCTTTTCTCCCAATTAGATTCCACTTGCAAAGCTCTCTGTATTTGACATGATTAAGATCTGGGCTTCTTCACTGAAAACAATTACAGTCAATTATTTAATCTATACATCCAAGAAATTCAACATACTTCAAGTTAGATGAACATTAAGAAATCCACTGATACAAATCATAAAGAAACCATCAAAAGACAAAGAATCTTAAAACAGCAGGAAAAATATTACTACGCATATACAAAAGTTCTTAAGATTAACAACAGGTTTCTGAGGAGAAACCGTGGAGCACAGCAGACATAAGGATGGCATCTAAAGTACTGTTAGGGAAAGAAAACTATCAAACAAGAATTCTAAGTCCAAGGGGCTGGGGATATAGCTCAGTGGAATAAGCGCTTGCTTAGCAAGTGCAGGGTCCTGAGTTCGATCCCCAATACCGCAAAAAAAAAAAAAAAAAGAAATCTAAGTCCACACAACAAAGCAGCAGCTCTGTTTTCCAAAAAGAGAAAAATTAAGACATTTTCAGACCTGCTCTAAAAGCAAACTACAGAGCGTCCCTCATTCTGAAATGAAAGGACAGGAGATATTAAGTTAAATTCACAAGGAGATATAAAAAGCACCAGTAAAGATAACCACATAAGCAAAGAAAAAGTAAGTATAAATGTATATTCTATTTCTCATTCTTCTGATGTAAAAGTCACCTTCTAAAAGCAGTGAGCATAAATTTATACCACTGGGCATGTAATATATAAATATTTCTATAAATTATATAGAAATTGAAGTTCAAAAAAGATGGAGGAAAACATAGCTAAATCAATTGTATATTGTGTTAATTGAACTATATTAATATAAACTGCAGTCTGATAAATAAAGATATTCATTGCAATCCCTAATACAAACACTAAGATAATAATTTAAAACATATAATATCACCAATAACAAGAAAATCTAAATAGTACCCTTGAAATTAATTTTTAAAATTTAGTAATGAAGGAATACAGAAAGAAAAAATGTAGAAAATAAAAACAGCAGGAATAAATTTCATGTTATCAGTAGTTATACGAAATATAAATGCATTAGACACAGAAGTTTAAATTGGAGAAAAGGTGTTTCAAGCCATAAATTAACTATATTTTGTCTAAAGAAAAACACATTAGAGCCAAAGACAAAACAGACTGTAGATAGCCCACATCACCAATAATGAAAAGAGTGTTGTAGTAACTAATCTGTCAAATAAAATGGATTTTAAAACAAAAATCATTACTAGAGACAAAAAAGAACTGTTGGGGTTTTTTCTTTATTTTTTTGGGGGGGGGCGGTTTTTTCTTTCTGACATCAGATACATAGTTCTTTCTAAAACTGCTTCTCCAACTCATCAACATCAACCAAGTGTCCTTTGTTTATTTGTTTGTTCGTTTTTGTTTTGAGCCAGGGTGCCGCTATGTCTTCTAGGATGGCCTGGACTCTGTGTAATCCAGGCTGGCCTCGAACTGGCAGCGATCCTCCTACATCAGCCTCCTAAGTGCTGGGATTACAGGCATGCACCACCACATCTGGCTCAATGAGGTCTTTTAAATTCAACTCAATTCTGCAACTAACATGGAACTAGCTTCGGATACCTCAGGCTGAAGAGTTTACACCCGCAAGACCACCTTCCTCCCCATATGCCATCAAAAGTTTCAGCTGCCTCAGTTCTTCACTTTTCTTTCTGAAAAGGCTGCAGATTTAGGGGTTCCCATGATCTCCCACCCAGCTTCAGTAGTTTCCTAGAACAACTCATATAATTCAATAAAGTTAAAGCACATTGGTTACTATCAGTTTATTATGGAAGAAGCAACTCAAAAACAGCCAAATACAAGAAATTCGTAGCATAAGGTTTAGGGACGGATCGTACAGCGCTCCCATGCTCTCTAACCATGTTTCTTTCCTAGCACCTTGATGTGTCCACTAGTCTAGAGGCTTTCTGAACCCTGTTGTTCAGGAGGTTTTGTGGAGATTTTATTCCAGAGGCACGAGTGATCAAATCACTGGGCACTGGTGATCAGCTCAGTCTATTCCCTCTCCTCTTCCAGGAGGCTGGGATATTGCAGTGAAGGTTCCAGCCTTATATTTAAGACTACTTAGTCCTTCCGGGGACCAGTCCCCTCCTAAGGCTATCTAGAGGCCTGACAAGAAAAACTCGGTAGAACAAATTATACTTCTGTCACCCATATCACCCAGGAAATTCCAATGGTCTTGGGAGCTCTATACCAGGAAGCAGGAATAAAGATCAAGTATCTTTCTTAGGATATCACGAGGACACTTGATAATGAGAGAAGATAGCAATATATGTGCATCTAACGACAGAGCCTCAAAATAAACAAAGCAAAGCTGACAGAATAAAAAGGAAAAATAGATGATAAAAAATTTTAAAAAAGTGTGTATCTCAATTTCAATCATAGAACAACTACATAGAAGATCAGTAAAGAAATAGAAGACTTGAACAAATGTAAAAACCAGTAAGACCAAAAAGACATAGAGCAGCAGTGCCCAAAGGTTTTGGTACCAGGGACCAATTTTGCAGAAGGCAATTATTCCACAGAAGATGGGGAGGAAAGCCTGGTTTCAGGATTACATTCTCGGAAGAAGCATAACCCCTAGATCCCTTGCATGGCAGTTCAGAGTAGGTTTCAGGCTCCTACGAGAATCTGGGGCCCTGATGATTTACTGGAAGGAGGAGCTGAGTTAGCAATGCAAAAGACGGGGAGCGGCTACAAACAGATGGTGAAGCTTCTCTTGCTCACCCACCACTCCCCTCCTGCTGCATGGCCAGACAGAAACCCTGTTATAGAAGATTCCTCTCAATGACAGCAAAATATGCATTTTTCTCAAGTGCACACAGAATTTTATCCAGGACAGGTCATATGTTAGGCCATAAAACAAGTTTCAATAGATTTAGAAGGATTGATATCACACAGAGTATGTTCTCTGACCATAGAGAAGGAAATAAATCAATAACAGAAAGAAATTTTGGAAATGTGTAATATGCGAAAATTAAGCAACACCCTCCCGACTCACCAATAAATCAAAGGAAGAAATCACAAGGAAATTTCAAAAGCCAAACACATCATTTTCACATACATTTTTCAGTACTGAGGCAAATGGTCACAACCATGAGGCTTAGTAGTATTGCTATTGTGAAACACTGTATAAATATTGCAGCTTACATTATTATGGGGAAAAGGGGGGCTTGAAATTGGAGGCCGTGTTTTCTCTCTCTGTGATATAGCGTTGTTATGGGGACTGAATATAATAGCGTGAGCAACCTTTGCCATTCATAAGCCATTATACAAATGTGAGTCATCATCATTGCTCAGCTGTTGGGCAGGTAAGCCAGCCACCTCCAAGGCTGACTCAACCTCTACTGGGACAAACATTAAAAAAGACAGTTCGTTGAATTGAATTCAGTATTTACTGGCCAAGATTTCAAATGTAATGCAAGCACAGAAGAGAGCTTCTTCCCAGAGTTGATTGGAGAATAGTCCAAAAACTTGCTTCCAAAAACTTGGCCTGACACCCAAGTTCTCCAGTTGCTGACCTGTTGGGAATGCAGTTCCTCTATGGCAGCCGCAACTGTGGGTGCTGCCATCACTAGGGAAAGTGAACCACCCCCAGATGATCTTTCTCTCGACTTTGTCTCTGTTGAACACTACCATGATTTCTCTGTCTTCTAGAAGCCTTTTATGTAATTCCCTTTTTGTGAAAGAAAAGCAGCAGACACATCTGACATAGAACTGGGTAAAGAGATGTCCTCAGCTTTGATTTATAAGTGTAGGTAGAGACTGGGGAACTTTCAGTCACATCTGGAGCTCAAGCCATCAAATTGAAGTAAACCAGCCATAAAACATCCTTTTCCCGAATCTGGTATCTACACAGCTCACCACGAGGTTAAGAAACTGTCTGCGCAGTAACATCAGAATCCAAAACAGCTTCTACTTTGGAGAAAAAACAAAAATACTCTAATGTGCTCCTACCGGTCAATTCCCACTGAGCTCTGCTTACAAAAATGCAGCATGTTACATAATACCCTCCAATTTGGCCCAATACACTCACCACAGCCGAGAAATTTCTTTGGGGAGGGTCTGTATTTTATTGTAAAACATCCTGTGAATTTTGTGTTTTTCTTCAAAATATTTCTGTATTGATCTCTATGACCAATACAGAGTATTTTAAATGATTTATCACGAATAAAGTAGTCCAAGGAGATTCGCCATGTGTGACATGTGCTTGTGACACTCTCAACACTTCACAGTCCTTCTAGAATTCTGAGAGTGCATCGTACAGGGCTTATTTTAGTATTCACTGCCCCCAGATACCCACACCCGGTCCAGGGGCAGCTCACTGCTGCTGCACACCTCACCCTTTCCCTCCACTGTCCTGGCAGCCATGTGGACAATGCTGGAAATTTCTGCCTGAAGAGAGTATTGTGGGATCACGCCCAACAGTGCCTTCTGTTCACAGCTTGGGCATAGTTCATCTTCTTCATCTAATTTGTTTGCTAATTTGTCCCAAGTGCTTGGAGCAATGCTGGGCATATTGAGGTCCTCTATTAATATGTGTGAGGTGACTAATATCTTCTAAGAATCTCATTTGTCAGGTCTTTTGTCCCAGCAAATAAATACCATATTGGGAATCACAAAATGCAATTTTAATGAAAATTATCATTTGTTGATATTTTGTGCTAGGCATCATAAATACATTCCAGCCATCTTTTTCAGAGCAAGAAAATGGGCTCGGGAGGATAAGTAACCTGCTCCTAGTCACATAGTTGGTAAAAGTCCTATCTTAAATGACCACTTTTTCCTCTAGGGCTCACAGACTCCCACTTTCTGACTGTACCAATTTAAGGCAAACGATACTTAGAGACGCTTGGCTCCTGCAAGAGTTGGCAGGGTTATTCATACAGCTTCATCCAAAGAGCCTTTGGAGTTTGATGTCTGACTCCTTGTCAGGTCTACCTGAGACTCACTCATGCCTCATCAGCCTCTCTGCTATTCTCCTGTACTGTCCAGTGCAGTAGCCACCGACCGCGTGTCTGGCCAGTGAGCACCCGGATTGTGTTCAGTCCTCGCTAAGATGTGTTTGCAATATCAAACTGTCATAGTCACAGCATACCCATCACCCACAATTTAAAGGAAGAATTTACATTTTCAGTCCATAGTTGGCTGGTTCCAAGGCAGAGAGGCATGGTGGAAAGGTCTAGAGGAGAAAAGATTTATGTCACAGTGACTAGAAAGCAGAGAAAGAAAGGAGAAACCCAGGAGGAAGACACTCAATTCCAGGTCATGTGCCCATTGGCTGCCATTTACGATCAGGCCCTACCGCCTGTCATTGCCTTTAGCTATGGAATCCCTGGTCCAATCACTTTCCAAAAGCCCCGTCTCTGATCATGCGAGTTTAGGGGTCACTCTTGAGGCAAACTGTATAACACAAACACCCGCTAGATTTCAAAGGCTTATAATGAGGACAGGAAAGTAAAACATCCCAATAATATTCATATAAATTACATATTGAAATGACAATATATCCTTAAAATTCATTTTATTGGTTCTTTTGTATAATGTTACTAAAGCATGTAAAGATGTGAAATGTGAAGCTTGCATTTATATGAAGAATATTTAATATTTTATTACAGTAAAAGACACTTTGCTGTTGATTCCCCTCATATTTATCTTCTCCAATCATTTAGACTTTAGAGAAGAGCTGAAGTTGCACTGTGTCAGGTCTGGTGACCAGGTAGGTGAGGACACACTACCTGCCTTTACTTTCAATGGTATTTTACTGTATTTCCATCGCACCTCATAAAGACACTCACTTGAGAGGATTTCTAGAACTGCTTCAAAAAGTCTCAAGAATAATGGATTAAGTGTATTTCCACCAAGAGGGAGCATTTTGAGTGGGAATGTTTGGCTTATATCACACATTCCCAAAGCCTCATGTACGCATGGGGAAATGATTGGATCATGGGTGGAGGAGGCACCACTAATGAGTTCATAGCTGAATGTGATGTTGCAACCTAAAGCCTGGTTGGAAAAGGTGGGTCACTGAAGGCACAGCTTGGAAGGGTCTGTCTCCCCTCCTCCTCAGTTGATCTCTCTCTTTCTCTGTGCTTCCCACTGCCACACCATGAGCTGTTTCTCCCCTGCAATGCTTTCTTCCATGCCACCCTGCCTTGGAGCCAGCCAGCTGTGGACTGAAATGTCTCTGAACTATGAGGCAAAATAAACTTTTTCTTCTTGAAATTGTAGGTATCAGGTATTGTGCTCCAGCAATGAGAAAAGTAACTAAAACAAGTATTCATGACAAAGTTTCTTTTACTGGAATAATTTTTTAAAACATTCACCATATATTTCAATTATTGCTTACATGTTCCCATTGGTCAGTGCTGATACAGATTTTCAGTCACAGTCAAATCTCACCGTCAAGACTCTGAGCTAAGGTGGAGGGACACACAAGGGCATGAACACAAACCTTGCTCCTCCAGAGCTGACAGTGATGTGAGAAAGACAAACACACACTAGTGATCACGGTCCCAGGAAGCATTACGAGGTGTCACACAACATAGATATGCAATGTCACAAGACTGGCTAACCTCCACAGACGCTATTCTCCCTTCTCAGTGATCCTTATTAACACATCAATGCATGAATCAGCACTGGTGTGGCTGAGGGCCTGTGATTTAGAACCCAGAATCTTGGTCCCGTGACTTCCTAGGCCTGCAACTTTCACTGACTGGTTCTCTGAGATTTCTTCCTTAAAAAGAAAAGAAACAGATTTGGTGGTACTTCAGCACTCTCATTAACTGGTTTCAGGAGGTATAATGAGTACCAAAGGTGATGAGTGCTGAACAAGTTGTCTAGCTGGAAAGTATAGGAAGTCACAAGGGAAGGACACTGGCAAGGTCTTGCTTGTGTATTAAGGTACCAAATAAGACATTAGTGCTGGGTAAAAACAAAAAAATTCACATCAAAATGTGTTGATTAGCAAATTCAACAAATTTCCGAAGAGCTGAGTACCAAGGTATGACTAAAAATAGCTATTCCACCTGCGTCACAGGTTGTTACAAATGTAGAAGCCCTCAGTGATGCCTCTCTCACAGGACAGTGTAGAGATTTAGTATGATAAACATGGGTGTCTTCATTCATCCAGGCTGCGATGACAAAAGACCACAAACTATGTGGGCTATGGACATCGAAAATTTCCTTCTCCTGGCTTTGTCTGTTTCCTCATAGAGAGTGCCTTTGAGCCAAGGCCCTGTGTAGCAGATACAGGGAGGCAAGTGGCCAGCACCTCTTTTAAAAGAGCATGAATCCCATTCTGAGGGTTCTTCCCTCATAATCTTATCATTTCCCAAAGACCCAACTTTTTACTACCATCACCCTGAGGATTAAGTTTCAATACATGAACTTTCCTGGGACACAAACCTCAAAATCATAGCAATGGATGAAGCACTTGAAGGCAGCCTGGCACTTAGTAATTAATAGACACTCAATAAATATCTTAGTATTTATTTCCTAAGTAAAGCTTATTACAATCGCCGTGTACCTGACTCACTTACTTGTCACTTTTTTATTGTTTCTCTCTCCCACCAGAAGGGAAACTGGAAAAGATAAGGACTTTACTTGACACCAGTAAATGTTCCACACCTAGTCAAGAGCTTCACACAGAGCAAGCTTTCAATAAATATTTGTTGAGTGAATTATGGTCCTTAAAAGCTACAAACATAGCGTGAGGAGTCCAATAAAGACAGAAAACAGGAAAATAGAAGGCCAGGCCAATCTGGGATTTTTAAAATAGCTTTTCTTAGTAGCAGATTATCTATCCCCGAAAAAGAGAACTTTTGGGAGATTAATATTTTAGTAAATTGGAGGAGTTGGGATGAGACCTCCAAGATGCCTTCTTAAACAGCGCCATGGGATAGGTGGGTCCAACTCTGCTTTACTCTATGTGTCTGCAAGAATCTCTAAGGTGAAGATGTTGGAGGCTGTAAAAGAAGAAATAATTGGAATGGGACAGCTGCCATCCGGAAACTAAGCTGGGGCCAAAATTCATGTCTTAAAAGATGGTCAGGAAGACGGTATTACATGGCACCCAATGTACGTATTTCCTACAACGTCTGCACATGTCTCCACTAAATCCACACTAAAGATCCATTCATCAGCAGTTCACCAGGGTCTGAGGCACTTTGGAGAAATGTAATGAAATATTAAATCCAGCCTCAAGGTGAAAATACAATGTGCCAGCTTCCTACTGGACAATGGAGTTATGGCTGCAAGTGAAATTATCCTCTGGGTGACAGGACAGGAAAAGAGAGCCCCTGGAATAAGAAAACTGGGGAAGTAAGAGAGGCACCAGTGCCTAGTGAGATGGAGGGCATGCGGGGGTGCTGGAGGAGTGGCATCCCAACACTGAACCCTAAAAATATATCCAGAGCAGAGGCTTTGTTTGCCTTGAGCAATGGAACACAGCGTAGGTTGCTCAAAGGACACAGAGCAGCACACTGTGGTACCTGGCACAGGCTGGATAAGAGGCTTGAAAGATTCTTCATCTCACAGCTGCAGCCTGGCAACTCCAGCACTCAGAGATCACAGAAGCTCTAGGCTTGTGGTTTGCCTGGAGCCACTGAGTTGGCAGGGAGGCAGTTGTGCCCATGAAAGAGAGGCCAAGATTGTGTCCTGCCTAGTTGTATAGGAAGTTAAATGAGCTGAGGAAGCTGTTCAACAACGGGTCTGTTAGGAGTTCATCCAGAGAGCGCAGGGCTCATGATCAACACCGCCATTATTAATGGGGCTGGGCCTTCTGCGCACTGTATAATTCGATCCAAAAATAACAATCCTGAATGCTCCCCTGTAGGAGCCCTCTCCTCTGTGCTGGGGCTCAGCATAAGCTGTAACCTCAGAGCAAAGATCGCACTATTGTTCCAGGACATGGCTGCTGAGATGACGATTGCAGGCTGAAAATAAAGGACTGGCAAGTCCCTCGCACCATTAGCCACAGCAAAACGCTTACAGTTTCCCAAACACGCCACGCTGTTTCTTCCATGCGTTTGAACGATGCTATCTTTGGATTTGACCACCTGCTCGTCCTCTTTTCTCCTGTGGGAAGACAGCCCCGAAATTTGAGGAAGTCTAACAGTCTGTTCTTTTGGTCCCCAGAAATTGCGTGTGAATTCCCTCAACTATAATTCCAGTTCACTATTTGGTTTTTCTTTTTCATGAATTTTCCCCTCTCTCTTGAATACAAGGGTGTGTCTTACTGTCGTAAGAGCTCCTGACTGACCTCCTCCTGATTTGTATTTGTTAAACAGCATGACATTGAATTGATAGTTGAAGCAGGGTCTCAGAAAAGAGGCTGTGACACCCATTCCTCTTCTTGCCCCTCTTTTCTCCCAGCTGAGTTTCTGTTCATTCTTGTACACAGATTTCCTGTGTTTTGAGAGCCTTCAAAGTGTGAGAAATAATTTAAACTGAGAAGTCCAAAGATAAGAGGTGATGAAGGGACAGTAGAAGGAGGCCTGACGATGGCTGAAAACAAAATGGTCCCAGGTTTGGGTGAGTGAGCTAAGGACTCACCTCCAGGAAGAGGTATGAGAGGGTCTCAAACAAAGAGCGTTTACAAGGTAAAGATAAACATAAAATCCAATGCTGTGCAAACTTCTCAGAGTAGATTTTTAAGGGCCCAGCAGGGAAAAGGAGAATTAATCTAAAGGGAGGTACACCAGCAAGGCAAGTGAGGGCCTTCAAAGAGAATAAAGATGACAGTTTGCTATAAATGAAGGTGCACTTCTGCATATGAGGCTCTAAAAATGGAGCAGGTCTAATTTATAGAATTTGATTGATCTGGACTGTGAAGAGAGAGGGAAAACTGGCGTAGATATTGGATCAGAGGAGGAGCCAGCTGGGGCAGAAAGATAAAAGGGGCACCCATGGCCCCAGCAAGGCTGCAAAATGAATAGGAAGGAGGGAGACCTTCGCCTCACCCCAGCAGCTCCACACATTCAGTCCGGCTCCCTGTTCACTAGGCCTTGCTAAAAGGCATAGAGATCCATCTAAAAAGCTCTCTGTGGCTTTACATAGAGACATTATGTAAAGAGTGAACTTAATTTAGGTGATCGTATTAGCCAGAACAAACAGCAATAAAGTAGACATGATTAAATACACTCCAGCCACATTTATGCTTTGGAACACACAATGTGTACACAACCTCCCAACCAGCTGTGTGACTCCAGGCCGCTAACACAGCCTGCTGGTGCACTGAAAAAGTCAAAAGGTAAAAGTCTAAGGAGCCCCTGAATTTCTGAAGGCCCAGATAAAGAGGCATTTCTGTTGTCGCTGCCACCACCATCTGCTACAGATTTGCTCACTTGTGAGAGAGAAAAAAACAACAAAGATTATCTTGAAATTTTTCTGCTGTTATAAATCAAATTGTGTCCTCCAAAAACTCGTATGTTTAAATCTTACCCCCAGTACCTTAGAACATGGCCTTATTTGAAAATGAGGAGATTGTTGGTATAATTAAGAGGAGGTCACACTGAAATGGGGGTGAGCCTTAACACAAAACAAGTGTAGTCTTTATGAATAAAGGAAATTTGGACAGAGAAATGCAGACAAGAAGAACCTCATATGAAGAAGGTACACCAGGTGATACTTCTACACACGAAGAGACATCAAAGGTCACCAGAAAAGCACCAGAAGCTAGGACACGCAGCAGATTCTTCCTCAAGGCTCTCAGAAGGAACAGGCCCTGCCAACACCGTGGTCTCTGAACTCTGAGAATTGTGAAACAACAATTTTTTGTTGCTTAAGCCACCCAATGTGTGGAACTTCATTACAGCAACCCTAGAAGTCCATACAAACCCACATTTAATGAACAAAGAATAATATCCTACCCTGGAAGTAAGGAGGCATAGCGTGGGGCTCAGCCTCTGCTTATGAACCGAGCTGTCTGAGTAGTGAGCTTGGTTCCATCACCTGGAGGCTACGAAGCCAGGAGAATATTGCTCCACTTTCAGCAGAAAATGAGTATAATAGTGATGCTACTTTATGGGATGAAGTGAACTACTGCTATTCTTAGCACAGTCACCGGTATATACTATGTGTTCAAGAAATCTTAGCTGCTGTCATCAGCAAAGTGCATTGCAAATGACAAAGCACTTTCCCATAGTTCACTTCATCTTTCTCCAAATCCCATGAGGGTACTGTTGTCATTTGCACTGTACCTCTGAAAATGCAGAGGCCCCAGGTTTTAACTACATAATCTGGACAGGTTCAGGATATAGGAAGCTGAAGCTCTGGGTTGGAACCCCAACTCTTCCACCAGCTCGCTGTGTAATTTGGGACACACTTTTAAATCCTCCAAATCTCTGTCAAAACAGTTTTCAAATGAATAGTTAGGAAAGAGATAAATGTGTGGCCAATATCTGGCTCATTCTAGGCTTTTGATGAACTGTTTTCCTTATTATTAGCTCGCACAAAAGTGCACCAATTACTGCTAAAACCAGTGACTTGAACAAGCATCATATACACTTTGCTATATCTCACCATCTTCCTGAAGGCAGGTGGTGGACATCAATACTGGGGAAAGATTGCAAAATATGGGGAAAACAGGTCCAGCATTGGTAAGAGTGGCAAGAAGTGGGATAGACAGTAAAAAATTGAGATAGATTTCTTCAAGGAATGATGTCTTTATGGGGCTCAGCTTTGATCTCCTTGGCTCAGAGTTTGGACATTAAATAGAAGCAGTATGTACATATTATGGAGCCCAAGAATAGCCTTGATCAAAGCCATATAACTCTTCAGGTCATGGGCGTATTTTGCCAGGACTGAGTAATTAACTGGCTAGCTGACATCATCAGCCCAACTGATCTATTTACTTAGTCATTTATACCTCCTCTGTGGTGGATACTCCCTACCAGGTGTCAACATCCAACACGAAGCTCCTTGAACTTCATGCCTTTTAGAAGGTCATGTAGCGTTCCTCTCCCAAGATTGTTTAAATCTTAGTACCTGGAATCTGTGAATACATAAGATTACACCATAAGGGAAATTCAAGATGGCAGATGCAATTAAGATTGCCTATCAGTGCTCCATAAAATAGGAAGTGTCATTACTTATCCAGAGGAGCTCACTGTGATCAGAGGTCTTTCACTGCAGAAGAGGGAGGCAACAGGGTCAATGTAAGGGTGAGGTAGCATGAGAGAGACTGGACCAGCGCTTTTAGCTTTAGATATAGAGAAAAGAGGTTCTGAGCCAATGAATGGAGCAGCCTCTAGAAAAGAAAAGGAAAGTGATTCTTCAAGGATTCTTAAGTCTCCAGAGGTGTGAAGTTGTGTCAGCACCTTGATTGTGTCCCCAAAAGACCCCCTTTGGTCATCTAATCTCCACAACTGTAAGATAATAAATTTGTGTCATGTGGGACACTAAGCTTATGATAATTTTGTTACAGCAGCAATAGAAACAAATACACACACACACTCCCATTATTTCCATTCATATGGCTGCACATAGGACCTTGTAACCCCCACTCTGCTGCTCTTTCCCTTCCCAGCCAGGGTCAGAGGGAAGCTGCTTTAGCAAGGGTGACCATTCAGCCACACCACTTTCCATTGCCAAAAACCCTATTTGTAGTCTCACCCTGGGCCCTTTCTCCTCACACACCAAAGGAAGTGTCAGGTAAGCCACCCAGAGCTCTGTTCACCGAGCAGACTTTCCCTCACCACTGCCTTTCAGGACTCTCCCATTTTGCTTGCACCCATATACTCTACTAACTCCTCTATATTAGTTTTCTGCCTGGAACTGCATAACCAGGTCATGTAAAATAATAGAAATTTATTCCTTCAAAACTCTAGAGGTTAGAAGTTTAAAATGAACTCACCAGCAGATTCATTTCTCTGCTGGAGGGCCTGAGGGAGAACCCATTCAGGCTTCTCTCCTCGCTTCCAGTGGCTGCAGCTGATCCTCAGCATCCCTTGGCTTGCAGGGGTATCACCCCCATCTCCACCTCCCTCTTCAAATTATCTTCTGCTCTGTGCTTCTGTCTTGTCCTCTTCTGTCAATTATAAAGACTCATGTCACTAGAGATAAAATGCACAAGCGTAATCCAAGATGGTCTTATATTGAGATCCTTAACTTAGTTATCTCTGTGAAGACCATTTTTCCAAACTAAGTCATACTGATATGTTTCAGGCGCACACACATACACACACACACACACACACACACACACACACACACATTATGATCATATCCAACTCACTACATCATCACAAGCCAAGTTTAGCCTTTATTCCCTTCTCCCAGTTCCACCGTGCAGGTGGTTATTGTACAGTCTCCCATCTCTGATCCCGTATGCCTAATGAATTCCATGGTATAACTGTACATATATTTTCCATCAATTCTGTTCCTCTAGAAAGCCCTAATTAGTACAGGTGAAGATCTGTCTTCCAGGGTCCTTGGAATACACAATTGCACTCCCTTATAAAAACAAAAGCAAAACAAAACCTCTACCTCATCCAGCTTAATATTCTATGCCCCTTGATCTGGCACCACAGGATCCAGATCCCAGTGTATATTCCACAACTTCTTCTGGAATGCTGATTATGTCCTGAAGCTTCTTTGGTGTATAGGTCCCTTCCTCCTCCAGCAGGCTCAGCATTTTCCAGGCCAGTTTATGCTGTGACTTACTATAGCTATTGATATTGTCTCCAGAATGGGATATAGATAGGTATATAAATTTGTAGAAACTGGATATATGTTGTCTGTTAAGGAAGAGGCTTCTGAGTTATTGTAAAGCAAAAGCAAGTGCTAATTCTCTAGAGCTATGAATTGACAACTTTCATTGGACCAGAGAGTTAGGGGAGTCAGGATGTTTGGGATTTCGAAGTGCATTAAGCTATACATCCCTATGCCATGTTTTAGGATCTCACCCTTTTCTGACCAGAGATCTGAACTTGTCATAGCATGAATGTAAGAGTTGAGATTTGAATTTTCTACTAATTTCTGCTACTCTCATAATTAAGTCCTAGCTTTAGTCTCAGTCTTTCCTTTACAAAGGAGACCTTCTAACTTGCATAGTTTATTTTAATTTGGTTACAATAGTCTCAGTCTGTCTTTACCTTTCTTGAATGCACCAACAACAGTAAATGGCAACAATCTGATTCTGTAAGTCTTTATAATGGCAATTTCCTCCTAAACTCCCTGAATGCCCGAAGTACAGTGTTCTGGGGCCTTCCTTGTCAGGTGTTCTGATCAGACACTCAGCCTGTGGGATTCTTCTTCCAGATTGATAGGTGCACAAAAATACCAGCTATGAACTCACTGCACTACCCTCCCATTCTCTCAAATTTGGGCCTTAATTATGCAATACTTTGTATGCTTTCTTATTCAATCTAGGTAGATTTTCTGGTTAACGTTGTGTATTCAGTCTGAAGTACCTGGTGAGCTTTCGTCCAAAAGCTTTGTCCATATTTTTCTACTAGGTAAATGTTTCCCTTTGTCCCGAATAATTTAGATTGTCCCTTTGGAAATTAGTAATATCAGTTAACTATCATATTTGTTACATATTATTTTCTGTTTGTGGTTTTTCTTTTGACATTAAGGTTTTTTCTTTCTCTTTTTTTTTTCTTTTGGTGATGGTATTAGATATTAACTCAAGTCCTACACACTGAACTACATCCCCAGCCCATTTTTTATTTTTCATTTTAAAACAAGGTCTCACTAAGCACTAAATTGCCCAGGCTAGGTTCAAATTTTCAGTCCTCCTGCCCCAGCCTCCCAGAGTGATGCAATCACAAGTGTGTGCCACCACACCTCCCCATCATTTCTTTTTGCCAAATGGCTTTTTAAAATTTCTTTAGGTAGTCAAATTGCCAGACTTCATCTACGTAAATTTTGGGTTTTCTCTTTTGCGTAAAGGCCATGCTCATTCCAAGACTAAGAACACATCAACCAATGCTTTCTTTTGGAAGGTTTATGAGTCATTTTCATGTTTAACATTTAAGCCATCTGTAATTCCAATTTTATTTTCCACAGGAAGAATAAGGGCCATTTGTGAAAAAACTTCCCAAAATATTTTGCATGTAATTAAGTCAGAAAGAAAAGTACAAGATATCTTTGCTCTTCTTTAAATTTTTAGTTTGTAAGTACATGTGTGTAGTACATAATGCTTACAGTCCTGTGGGGAGTTGGTACATGTACATAACACACCTTATTTCCTTTTTGTAATCCCCTTTCCCTTCCCTCCACACCCCTCTTACCCATCTCTTGATTTCCTTCCTTTTTTGTGCATGTTTGCAACATATAATATTTACATTCTTTGTCATAAAGATAAACTTGAATCATTTGAAGGAAAATGGATGCACCTTGAGACCATAAAGTTAAGTGAAATAAATCAAATACACAGAATATCCTAATTAAACTGTATTTTCTAATTAAACTGAAAAATATACCTTTTATAGTAGAAAGTTTGTAAAATACAGAAAAGTACAAAGTAGAAAAAATCAACCGTATATCCACTATTCAGAGACAGTCCCAGCTACTATTATGATTATTTTAGGCACAACTATATTTTTTATAAATTGTAAATACACCTCAATGTTTTCATTTAATATTAAACCATCAAATTTGAGGTCTACAGCATTATATAATCCATGAAACATCATCTTAAAGAGCTGTATACTCTTTTATATGCATATTGTACAAGTGCAAGATTCCAACAACTTGAGAATGGATCAATAAAAAAAATTTAATGATTCAAAAAATTGCAAGTTTTAAAAATGTTTCCAAATAACTATTCAGATAAGTAATACTGATTTTCACTTCTTCAAATTCTGTGAGCACTCGACTCAAATGGAATATTTTCCTGTTCTTTTCATCTCTGCCAGTTTAGAAGCTGACAAATAGTTTAGTGGTAGAGCATACTCGGTGTGATTACGTGGAATGCTTTCTCCATAGGATAAATGTTCCAGGATTAATTAAGGTAAAGCTCTCAAAATCCTCAAATCCTTAACTCTTTAATCTTAAGGAAACTTTAGTCCCAAATGCTCATTTACACTTTCTTCTTTCTGCGTGCATGTGTGTGTAACTGAGGATTAAATTCAGAGCCTGTGCACTGGGAAATATCCCCAATTAAAATTCTTTTTTTTTTTTTTTTTATTCTCACACAGGGTCTCTCTATGTCTCTAAATTGCCCAGGTTGGGCTCAAACTTGTGACACTCCTTTCTCAGTTCACCAGAATGCTGAGATCACAGGCATGAGCCACCACACCTGGGCTTCCATTTACACATTTGAATGCAGACTCTGAAGAAGGAAATTACCAGTCTTCACCTAAGGAACCAAAGTGTCATGTGAGTTGGGGATATCATTCTATGGGTTATTGTGACTCAGAGAAGTCATATATTTCTTGGTTCTATCTTTCTCCTGAGTAGAAGGCCTAAGTTCAGATCCAATCATACAAGACACTCACAGAGTTATCAGGAGATAAAGAACAGAGGAGAGGGAAAGGTAGAAGGCAGGAAGAAACAAGAAAAAGAAGACAATTGTTAGTTCTCACCCAGACCATCGTTTGCCCCAGTAAATCTGAAGCAGCCCAGTGGTTGGAATTTAAGTCAGGCTCTAGTTGAAATTTGGAGCTGGGTGCCTCATTAGGGGAGTGGCAGTTTATCAAAACAGATAGGTTATGTCCACTTACAAGAACAGCAGTGGAATAGCCATGGGATTAAGCAAAGACAGGATGGGCTGGATCAGGGTCATTAAATCAAGACTGTCTCCAGGTCCTGCTGGTGAACAGTTCTTCCTCTGAGTCATTAAAGAAGTCATTCCACATCAACTCATCACAGTTTTCTTTTATAAACAAAAGGAAAGAAGAGAGCCAGCCTGAAGATAATAAAAACAGGGCTACCAAAGGCTTTCTCTATGTCACTCTCACCTTGTGGCACAAATTGAGACCTAGAGAAAAGAAGATGTGCATGGTTACAAAACTGGAGAGTGAGTGGCGCAACCAGCACTTAAATGCAGACGTCTGAGTACAAAGATCATGCTCCAACCACAGAGCTGGAACTTTGCTCTGAGCAAATTGTTTCATGCCTTCTGAAGCCATGACTACTTTGTTTTACTGTTTCCCTTTCTTAGTTTTCAACCTAGGATCTCCCCTATACCCCAGGCTTGCCTAGAGCTGACAATCTTCCTGCCTCAGCCTCCAGAGTGCTAGAATTACCGTAGTGCACCAAAACATCAGGCCCCACCTACCCAGATTTTAATGCAGAAGAAGCGAAAGTAATCATGTAGAATTATAAAAGGCCTACACATCATTTAGTGCCCCGGAATATACATTAATTGTTATGTTTTTGTGTTTGCAGAGTTGTAACACGAAAGCCTGTGGCCGGCTCCACACTTCATTTAGTCCTATGATTACCTATTTATAGCACAGGAAATCAACGTGATCTATAAATAGAGGATAATAACATCTTACAGTAAAAATACATATATTTAAATTAGCCACATACTTCCGTGTTTGTTTCCATTGGTGGTCAATAACTCACTTAAAATAGTGCAAATCTGGTCCAACAACTCAAGTCAGACCTACAGCAAAACTCTCACCACGGAGAAAGAAAGCCAACAGGGCCCCCAGCCTTTGCCCTTTCACCCTTCCTGTTTATGCAGGGCAGTTCTCCGTCTCCTTCTCTCCTCCCGTGAAGGAAACTCAAAGATGTAGCATGATTTTAAGTACGGTGCTACCGAGTGTTTGGATGATGTTTACTTAATTTAGCTACAAGGGTGGGAGGCGAAGCTGGGCTGGGCTTTGTCTGTTATGCTGACAATGACAGTATGATTAGATCAACTCCCAGATGAGGCCGGGGGAGGAGGAGAGGAAGAAGGAGGAAGAGGAGAGGGAAGGGGAGGAGAAAAGAAAAGAGAAGGGGAAGGGAGGGCAGGGGAGGGCAGGGGAGGGCAGGGGAGGGGAGGGGAGGGGAGTGAAGGAAGAGAAGAGGGGAAGGAGGAAGGCGAGGAAGGAATGAAGCTTTTATCTCTACAGAAAGGTTACAAACATTGTCTAAGCACATAGTATGGAGACCGCAGTGGGGAATCCTGGTCACCTGGTCACAAGACCTGGGATTTAATTCTTACTCTACCACTCTTCAGCTTCAAACTTCAAATGAATGGCTCCTCATAGTGGGAATTGTGCTCCAAACCCCAGCCAAAATAACAGCTGCCCAGTGCCCCCCACACATTAGCACAGAGGCTGTGTGCCGAATTGCAGCCTAAGATCATCCCCTGCCCCAGCTGGACGGTGCTGTCTGAGGATGCAGGTGCTCCCGATAAGGGTGGGACCAGGGCAGAGTATCCACAGCTCTTCTCCAGGACCCTTCTTGCTTTCGATCCTGCTTTTGCTGTTTTATTTAGCGCTCTCTGAAACCAGTAGCCCAGCACCGGTATAGCAACTGCAGGGCAGCAACAGCAGTAGTGCTAGAGCTCACAAATCATCTACTAATAACTAAATTCCTCACTAAGATTGACTTGTCCAAGTTGTCCTTTGGTTGACGTCCCATCTCCGTCTGGAGGAAGCTTCTTTGGTAGGTCTCTGGGAAGTTTCCACAGCAATTCTTCAACAGCAAGTGTTAGTGCAGTGAAGTGACAACTTCTGAGCACCTATGACCCCAGCACTGGAGCACCC
This sequence comes from Dinomys branickii, assembly GCA_004027595.1. Lineage (NCBI taxonomy): Eukaryota > Metazoa > Chordata > Mammalia > Rodentia > Dinomyidae > Dinomys > Dinomys branickii. Next base: position 1,740 of record PVLD010019287.1, on the reverse strand, counting down.
TGGGGATTGTGGCTGCGGATTGATGGCAGTCCTCCTTCTAAATGACAGGTAAACAGGTTTTACAATAAGAAATATATTTTCAACCCAAACTTCAAAAGCAGACTTGCTTTTTGTGGAATATGGAGTAAATTCTTGCATGCTGAGACTAAGTCATTGTTGATGCTCCACCAAAATACCTACGTCTTAGTACCCAACATTCCCACCTCAACCTAGGGAAGCTTCTTTTGCCCACACACTTTCCTCCCCCCCCACATCACAAGTGCTCTCCACTCTTCCCTGGGCAGTCACATGACCCTGGGCTCCAAGCTCACATCGATGGGAAGCAGAGATAGACATAGTCAGACCTCACATTTCACAGGGCTGGTGGGACTCGACGAAACCTGTATGCAAATATGCATGCAGATCACAGAGAAGTGAAGGGGTGATAAAGAGAAAAAGACATTTCATGGAGCTTTTTCTTTTCTTTCTCCAGAAATACCACACGCTTGCTTAATGGGGATACAGATTTTCTTAATCCCAGATATTTTACATGTAAGAGAAGATTCTATACATTGTTTATCCTTTTGGTGTCCTTTTGCCTCTTTGTTCTCTTTCTAGTTAAGATTACATTATTAATTTAGTGTGGGAAGTTTGTGGGGGTGGTGTGGCTTCACTTTTCAAAATTTAACAAGAAAAAGAACACCTTTTATTTTATCTCATCCTTTTAGATGAGTAGGCTCAGCTGTTTTCCATTGTCCAGGTACTACGGGAACTCATCAATGTCCCATGTCACTTGGAGGTAGCATATCCCCTTTCTAGTCTTCTCTAATCTACTTAACCTCTTTATACCTTACTTTCTTCTTCTCTAAAGTACAAATAACACTCTGTACTGTATTACACAGTGGCAGGTATAGGAGCTGATTCAGCTAAAGGGCTTATAAGAGTGTCACAGGGTCAATATTGCCTTCCTTCAATTATAACATTTTGAGAATAAAAAGACAGTAAGTTGATGACAGCCAGAATCTCCACGCTTCTTGGCTGACCTGCACCATATGCTAACAGCGGACAAACCAGCCATGAAGAAATAAGCAACCTCCAGGTACTGGCCTGAAAACACAAACAATCACCCTCTTCTGAGGCTCAAAATCTGAGTCCCCTCCAGCCCTCAAGTCACCGCCACTCCAAACCCTTCTGAGAACACAAGTGTGGGCTCACTTCCTCTTGTTAGCGCCTCAGACCTCTCCTCCTCTTCTGCCTCTTCTCCGCCCTCCTCTGCCCAGCATCCAGTCACAGCTGCGAAAGGGCAGACTGCTGAGGGAAGGGGAGGGCCTGGCTTCCCTCCCAAAGCAAACAGTTAGCAAAGCATTAACTTCTCTTAATGGGCAAAGCAGTATTAGGCAGATGGAAGCCCAGACCCAGGTCACTCTGCAGAGAGCCCACGCTGTGATGGGGCTGCCAGTGTTCAAACATGACCTCTAAATTGAAACTTAATTGGCCATTAATGGAACGCATCTAATTAAAACACTTCTAATTAAGCAAGAAGAAGAAAAACAGCCTGAATTTTGGACTTTGGGAAAGCAAGAGAACATTTTTTTTTTTTTATTTTAGAAACATAAAAGTACAAAAACATATTGACAAACAGACACCCATTATCATAGAAAATAGTACAATCACAACTAATCTATAGACAAGGTGATATGGTCTCAACAGTAGTTGTTGCTTTATCCATTGATATCTTCGAATTGTAGATGTATGGACCCA
>PVLD010019286.1:0-36805 GCA_004027595.1 Dinomys branickii | reverse complement strand
GTCATCCACATACATGTGTGTCTGTCTCTGAACTTCTCAGTATATCCCACTGCCCTACATAACACACACAATAGATACCATTGCTTTATAAGTTTTGAAATCTGGTAGTGAAGATCTTAACCAGTATTGAATATTATGTCTCATAAACACAACATTTGTGTGTGTGTGTGTGTGTGTGTGTGTGTGTGTGTGTGTGTGTCTGCCTGCCCCTTTCCCTTTCTCTTTCTGTCTCTCACCCAACTCCCTCTCGCCCTCCCTCCCAGTTCTACTGAAGATTGAACCCAAGGCCTTTCTACTGACCTACATCCCCAGCCTCTCTTTCATTTTGCATATTGAAACAGTCTCAGCTGCTATACTGCTGAAGCTGGGCTCTAATTTGTAATTCTCCTGCCTCAGCTTCCCAGAGTACTGGGATTACAGGCATTTGCCACCATACCCCACTACAAATTCTCTTTCCGTTTGCCTAGGACTCTTTATTTGCTCTCAGTGTTACTTTAGAACCTTTAGTTTTTAGTCCTCTATATCTTCAGTCAGATTTACTGCTAACTATTTTGGGTTTCTTAATGTCATCTTAAATAACCAGATTTCCTGGGTTTTGACATTAATGTTATGTTACCACACATTCGAAAATAAATTCTAGGTATCTTTATATCTTTATATTTAGTCATTGAGTCACATTAAAACAAAATAATTAAAGAGCATTTTGTCTGTGTTTCTGTTCCACTTTTTGAGGAGTTGGAAGAATTAACAGATGGAGACTGTGTCAAAGTATTTCCCTTTTACTTCTTAATCAAACTCTACCCATCCATTTGAAATGCAGTTTTTAGGGCCAGGGATATAGCTCAGTGGTACAGTTCCTGCCTGGCAAGGGCAAGGTCACAAGTTCAATTCCTGATACCAAAAGAAAAAACCAAGGATTAGAAAAATGAAATGCAAATTTTACCCATCTTTCTACATGAGCTTTTCTACACAATGCCAACAGTGAATTTTGTAGCAATTATTCTTTCTATAATTCATTAGACAAATGTACCTTGAACATTTTCATGTATTTATGTTGAACCCTTATTTATTGGGTATAGTGAAGACTCCTATAAATTTGGTATCTCACCTTTTACTTTTCATATATCTTGAAGCTGTTTTCTTTTTTTTTTTTTTTTTTGCGGTACTGGGGATCGATTGAAGCTGTTTTCTTTATAGGACTGACCATGATGCCTTATGTATCGAATAACCAAATCAGTCACTAACTATTGTGTGTTTAAGGGTGCGTTTTCATAATAACCCTTACAATATAATTATTTCTGAAGGATAGACATTGACTTTTTTAGGATAAAAAATGCTTCCGGCTACCTTACAGATAGCCCTACAGTTCATTAATGATTAATTACTGGATCACTGGTTTTCTACAATACCTGTCTAGCAGTCATTTTCTTTGGACAAATGTCAGAAGGAAACAGGGAAGTGATACCAAGATGAAAAACCAAACTATGACAGGCCTAACATTCCTATAAAGATACCTAGAATTTATTTTCAAATGCCTTAAACTGACACTAGCTATGATGAGACATCAAAGATAAGAATGTTATTCACTTCACACACAGCAGATACCCTAAAATTGACCCACTCAATTAAAGTTTTGGTTTCTCTTACACTGGAATGGTTATCGCTACTAACATGATAAGACCTAGGTCCCAGTGGAAAAGTGATCAAAGAGTGGAGAAACTGTCTACCATTTTTTAACATTCAGAGAGCAGAGCACCTTTAACAGCCGAGACCTGAACATGATAGTTTAGCTGGCTAGAAAAACATCCAGAAAAGTCTCATTTGCTGGGAGTTTCATACCGGACACAGCCCCACACCAGCAGAGACATGCCTCATGGGGGGTTGGGACATAGATGTGCCTAGGTCTGGATCTGGAGGTAGGTGTGCAGCGTGGTCACCAAAAACAGAGGAAAGATTTGTGTTTCCAGCTTAGGAACCTCTACACTGAGTATAAAGGGACAGATGTAATGGCTTAATCCCTAAAAGCTTCTAATCTTTCTTTTTGAGACAGGGTCTTGCTATGCAGGTCAGGCTGGCCTTGAGCTCACTTTGTAGCCCAGGCTGGTGTTGAACTCGCAAGGATCCTCCTGCTTCAGCCTCCTGAGTGCTGGGATTACAGGTGTGCACTACCACGCCTGTCTGATGCTTGTTACGAGCCTCTTTTCCTGAGTGCTGAACTGTGCCTCTGTGGTGGGGACAGAGACAGCCCTGGGAAGGAAGTATGCAGGTGGCCCAGCATGTGGGGCTCAGTGCCCAACTCCCAGAAGAATGCTGGTTGGAGTCGCAAAGGCACTGGAAGACGAGAACAGTTGTACAGGAGTTGGTTCCAGAGAAAGAAACTAACATGGCCTGAGCACCGATGTCACTGATATGCAGAATTAACTAGAAAAAATATAATACACATTTCACATTTAAAATGATCTACATTTATCAGAATCCAAAGAGCATGAGGGAAAAGAGAAAAGAAGGAAGGGGGGAAAAGGTATGTGTATATACATATACAAAAGAGCTAAGATAATTGTACTGCTAATTTCTATTAGTTCATTGAAAGGAACAGTTAACACTTACACTGTTTGATGGACTTTGCATGCCTGTACCTAGTAACTTGAGAAAATACTTTGAAGATAACAGTATGCAATATCATAACCATTGTTAATTTACTATCATCTTGTTTTGAAGTTCTGTATCATTTTTACTGATTTTTTTCTTTCTTCAAAATAAGTTTTAAAAATAAAAAAAGCCTGAGGCAGCCATTAGATAAGCAAAATATGTTATTATAGATAGTATTTTATCAGAGTAAAAAACTTAACATACCTTTTTTGGTTATAAAAGTTAATTGCACTTTCTGTGCCATATTGAAAACATACCTAAATAGTGATTTTTAAAATAATACCTAAAAATTATGCTGGTGTCATTATACTCATGATCTATATGTCTGCCTGGCCTTATTTGTCTCCTCAGAAATGCATGAATCCTTGGGTGCTTTCCCGAGGAGGTGTCACTCCTCAAGTGCGGAGCCTGTGTAGGGCGCAGCTGGGGTGAAGGTGTACCCCAAGCCTCTGAAGTCTGGGTGTGAGGAAAACTAGACAGTTGCCATCAGCTACTTGATAGTAGGTGTGAATCAAATACGCCACTATCTGTTATGCATTGCCAGTACCTTTCTTGAGGACTACCAACGTTTGCTGGCCTTGAGGAACACTGGAGACAATTTTTAGATAACACTTTGAAAATAACTTTTGAGTTTCATTCCTACACCACACACAAAATACTGGAGCCCATCTTCTTATAAAGGGTTTCAGTGACTGCTCCTCAAGGGCGTGAATGTACCAGCGTTTTGTTGTAGCTGACCTCTCTCTAGCTGTTTTCCCATGCTCCTAAGCCCTTACTTTCATCTGTTCTCACCCATCTAGCAATTTGTATACTGTTATCTAGCAAGTAGTGGGTGGTTTACAGATCTATAAAGTTGTAAGCCTATTTTCAGATTATTTGTAAAATACGCCAACAGGGATGCCGGGAAATCGACTATTTTTTTTCTTTCTGTCAAAAGAATTGATCGCTTCTCCCTTCCTTTAGAAGGTTCAACGCAATTTCCTGTCGAATTCAAAAATCTGTATCCCAAGCATTCCCTATGCTAACTCTCCACTGACTTATCAGTCCATTCCATGGGGAAGCAAAACACTTCAGCTAATGAAAAAAGTAAAACATTCTTTCTTGCAGCTCCTCAACAGTGGCATGTTGAAAATCGGCACATACGCTCCTGTGGGTTTAACTGAGTCGCACCTCCTATGTCCCCTTCCAAACCCTTGAAAAACTCAAGGATTTTAGTCATGTATTTGTTTTGAGTCTGATTTATGAACTCTTCCTTGTCTGGCCAGGTGCCAGCCATATTCCACAATTCATAATCTGTCACCAGGAGTAATGGTCCGTTTCCAAAGGTGGAGTGTGACAGTTCTTTCTGCATGCATCAGATAAACAGACTGTGTGACTGCTCAGTGCTCTCTCTGAAGTAGGCTGAAGAGCACATTAACCTTTCAGCACACCCCCATTTCACTGTGCTTCTTTTCTTTTATGCTCTTCATGTTTCTTCTTGAGAGGCAGACCTGAGGAATAGAATAGCACAGCACCCGTCTCCAGTGAGCACACTACTCAAAGTCCATAGAGGTGGGTGGGCTGTGGTGCCCAGTGTATCGCCAAACAGCCCAACCCCCAAACCTTACTGTATGAAATTCCTGCAGAAAGTCATCGAAATGAAGAGGGAGAGTTGGCTTTGCTTTGTTTTCTGGTTCCTCGGTCTCATAAGCTTTTTTAAGACACATGGTGGTTAGCTTCATTTGACCGCTTCCTCCTCCTCTTCATTTCTAGAAAGACTATTGTGGGACTCTGCATTCTAGGATGCAGCTGATTGGAGGCTCAAAGGCTTCCGCAGACTGTGTTTCATTTTCATGAATTCTATGTGTGTGACCTTGGGATATGTCTGCAGACGTACCGGGTTGTGTTTTCATGGTTGGGACAGTGCTCCAGGAAGTGCTCGCTACACTGGCCAAATGTTGGTCAGTATGTATCATCTGGGGAGGGTGTGCACCATGCCATGCTGTGCCACGTGGTATGTCCGGGAGTGGACATAACCCACCAAGTCACTGCTCTGCTGGAACACGCAGCTCCCAGCGATCCTAAACCCAGTGTCGGTAAAGAACTAAAGAAGCAGTTTAAAATAAAGGAAGACAATTCATTTGAAGGTGGGGAAAGGGACAAAAGGAGAAAGAAAAAGCAGGCACAGCGGACAGCTTCCCTGGATGGAGTAGAGAGCATTCAAAGGTGAGGAACTCCGGAGAGTAGGGAACGTTCAAAGGGGAATAACTTGGGCATGCTTTTGCCCGCAGCTCCTTTTATGGAGATCCTTGTCCCACCTACACTCCTAAAATCTGATTGGCTCCCTGGCTTCTCTTCCATCCTAACCATGGCCGAATTTCTTCCAGCCTTGGGACCCTTCTGTGTGTCCTTCGCTGGAGGGTAAGATTATGAGCAGGCATCCTTATGGACAGGTAACTTAGGCTAAAGGATTAAGTGAAGGGGAAGTTTGTGATTGTTTTTCTAATTCCCCAGAGTCTAGCTGCCTTTGCCCTTCTAATTGCTGGAGTCTGCAGAGGTCAGAGCTGCCTCTTCATTTTTAATAAAGTTCAATGAGGCCTTCATGCTATATTTTTCCTATCGAGGGTTCCCCTTGTCCCTACAACTGTAGCCGGCCAAGCAGGAATACAGATGTGCGGATGACCTCGAACCAGATGCATGATAACAGGAGGGCCCAAACACTAGACACCAAATGCTGCTAACGAATTCCTTTTCCAACCAGTGTAGGGAGCATGGAAGTTTCAGAAGTAGATCCATAGCATTAAAGTGCAATAAAGCAGACCCACAAACTTCAATATCACAAGGTTTCTCTTATCTGAGAAACCTAAAATATAAAAAGAACAAAATAAAAGGTAGATAATAGCCATAGGGAGATGGGTCTTTTCCAGATGGGAAATGGACCGAGAGACGGAGGGAGTGGGGGGAAGGGGATAAAGAGCAGAATGGAGGCGCGTTATGTCCATGTAGCAGCTCCTCAGGGAGAATGTCATTACGTACTGCAAACGTGAACTAATAAAACATTGAAAAGTAAAGTAGATCCAACCTCACTAAAATTAACTCTATAGGTCTGTGACTGTGCACAAGTACCCTTACGTGTTCAAACAATTAGAGGTGGCTAAGTCAGGTCGAAGTATTATAGGCAGGTAGGGCGAGTCAGTGCCGAAGATGAGAACACATTACAACTGTGAACTAGCTACAACTACTTACTTCCTGAAGGGATGAACGATAGTGGTTGATATTCTAAACAGGCATCATCACTTAGGTGGGGGACCAGGGCCTCCTTGACCCATCCCTTCCGGGAAAGGTCCTTGTTCTTTCCATGCACACTTGCTATGTCACTTGCTTCCCCATTGGATCATTATTACCTAAGCAACTATACTTATAATCTTACTGGTTGATCTTAATTTTGTCCCACCTTATACCCACCTTGTGACATGACTTGCTTCCCCATTGGATCATTATTACCTAAGCAACTATACTTGCAATCTTACTGGTTGATCATAATTTTGTCCCACCTCACACCCACCTCATGATATGTACCCACATTGGTTTTGACCTATAAAGCCTCCCCTGTAAGAGGAGTCCATGGCAACTAACTTTCCAGGTCCCCTCCTGTCTCTCTTAGGCAGAAGCTATCTTTCCCTCAAAAAATATTTGCTACTCTTAACTTTCACTGCTCCTTAGAATTCACTCTTCCATCTTGGGGAACACAAACTCAGCATATCAGACATCTAGCAAGTTCAGAGTTACAATATTTCCCTTATATTATTTGGAGGTCCTATACTGAAACTACATTGGCAAGGAGGTCAAATTCAGAGTTTTAAAAAGCAACTTATTGAACATAAACATAAAAATAGCAAGGCATAGAGAGTTCATTCCAAGACTATGGTAACCAAAGACTCAAGAGTAAGATAGTTCAATAGTTAAGAGGGATATCAGTCAGTGAAATTTCTCTCCAGAGAGAAATTTGTTCACATTTGTCTCTTAATACTGAAAGCAGGGTTGTAGGAAGGGAGGGAGGGAGGGAAGAAAAGAAGGAAGGAAGGAAGGTGGAAAAGAAAGAAAAAGAAACAGAAGGAAAGGAGGGAGGAGGTAGAAGGTAAGTAGTACATCAAAGGTGCTTAAGTTTTCAAAGAATGGCCAGAGGAATATTTCAGGGGTTAATGTGTCTTGTTAAAGGTAAACTGTGGCCATGTAGCTGGGTGAGATTTGGGATGCGGCCTTTCTAAAGACACCCACAGATGCTGAGAGGGCTGGGTCACAGACCACACTTCGAGGTAGGCAAGTCCAGAATAAACCAATAAGGAGCAGCGCCAGAATGAAGGAAGAGAACCTAACTCTAGCTTAGGGACAGCAAACGTCTTCTTCCAATATCTGAAATATTCAAATACAGAAGTTTGGACAAGACCATCAATACACTTTTATCTTCTATTCTCCAAATTAAATATTGAGGAGAAAAGAACTTAGAATGAGAAATAAATATGTTCCCTAGGAAACACTCTAGTACCGAAAGATAACAATCTCCTGAGGTTTTTTACCTTTTGTGAAAATACTAGTTAGTCTGAAATTCGATCCCTGAATTGCAGTTTTACTTACCACATCTTTATATACTATCTTTCCTTCAATAAGCACCTCAAGAACACAGTTTTAATATAGTACTTTATAAGTAATAGAGGCTTATTAATAAATGTTAGGTTCTTTGATTTCATCAGGGGCCCCAAATTCTAGCTACAGCTCTCCTACTATCTACCAATCAGTAGTAAATCACTTACACTTTCTCTGCCACAATTTCTTTACCTCCTACAGTGGTTAGCAGGAAAAAAAAATGATACCTTAATTAAATGCTGTTTTGGAAAACTCATTCCAAGTGTAGAAGCGCATGCTCTTGGGAGTGTACTTCATTCCCAGGAGAAGGACTGTTACATGCATCAGAGACTTAATCTTTTTTATAAGATTCTGTAGTGTAGGCAATGTTCAAAAAATTCCCTGTTTAAGAGCTACCTTTTGAAATCCAGTGACATGTAATTCTGACCTGCAGGAGAGAATGGAGGAGCAAGAAAGTTCACAGCCGTATAGTTAGCCTTCTCCGCAAGGCTCAGTACTGCTTGAATACTTTTTCAGCACAAGAAACTATAATTCTGTTTAGTGGTGCCTCTTTTCTGAAAGTTTTCTGTGGGTGCTATACAGAAATGGTTGATGATATTGCAAGTAAATATAAAGCTCCCCACAAGAAGATATATGTTCCTCACCCTCCCTCTGTCATGTACAATACACATGGTGTGTTTGTGTGCACGTGCATGTGTGTGCGTGCGTGTGCATGTCTGTATGCATGTGTGTGTGTGCATGTGTGCACTTGCATGTGTCTGTGCATGCATGTGTGTGCGCGCGTGCATGTGCGTATGCATATCTGTGCGCGCACATGTGTGTGGTGGGGAAGAGTCCAGCCAACCACAGACAGAGTCCCTGAAACATAAACCAAATTAAACTTCATCTCCCGTAAGTGGTGGGTATCAGGTATTTTATCCAAGCAGTGGAAAAGCTGAGCTTCTATGTGTTCAACACCAAACCAAAGATTGTAAGATATTCTCAAACATGTAATGTATAATTTCTGTCTTCACGGTACTTAGTTACACTCTACCTGGGAAAACTAGTTATGGTCGTTTCTCCATCTACTGCATATAAGACAGTGTGATACTCACAAAGGAAAGCCACAAAGGGAGATACTTTCCAATAAATGCAATTAAGAGCTCTCAGAGGGTGAGGCTGCCATGTATCCTGACTGATTTGGAAATGACTCCTTAGGACTAGTGATCGGTATTGGTCATTTCATCCCTGTGACTGATACAGTGCTTTTAGAAAAATGCACAAAAACAGCATTGAAAACATTAACAAAATATACATTCATTACAATATTTGTGATTTTTTAAAAACATTTCTGATATTTTAATACAAAAATAAGCAGCAAAGAAATGAGGTCGTATCACCTGCATATCCTTGCTTCCCTCTGAGAAATCCGAACATGTACCCCAGGATAGCATTCTGATCTTCACATTTCTGAGGGAAAGCAGTGCCCGCTCGGGGCTTTGTGCTCAGCCGGTTCTGCTTCCCTCTCTTCCCTGCTGCGTATATTTCACTTGCCTTCAGGGAAGAGAGAAGAGCAGCTCTTACTTTAAAGGTACAGAACTTGAGAGTGAGCTGATAAAGAAGTTAAATATCCCTTTAGGAAAGGGAAACATGAATCCTCTTTGATTAAAAAAATTGAAATGAAAAATGTATTGATCAGATTTTATCTTCATAGAAACTTGGGCTCATGTAGCACAGTGTCATACGCTGGCATAGGTTGAGGCAACGCATATTGTTCGATCTTTTAAATACTCTGATAGAGAACCAGAGGGCCTTGATCTCTATATTATTTTTAGTGAATATAAAATTGAAATGATAAATTCTTATTTAATAATCTTGTTTATGATTATACATTAAAGGATTAGAATTACTAATAAAATTATCTGTGAACATTTTCTAATACAGCAAAGTAAACCCTTTTATTGAATTTAAAGACAGTTTAATGTTTTCCTTGTTTTGCTTTTTTGGTACCAAGAATTGAACTTAGGACCTTGCGCTTGGCAGGCAGGTGCTTGTGCCGCTGAGCTATATCCCCGCCCCACTAGTGTTATGTTTAAACCTGCATTCTCTCTAACCAACTTAAATAACTCTTTAACTTTCTTTGTACTGAAATAAATCATAATTCTGAAGCAAATCTAGATCCCTACTTGTAAGCTACAAGTTCATGATGTAAAGTGGTTCTGTTATTTCTACTCGTAGTCTGCATTACCTAAAATTCACCACTATAAAGTGTATAATTCAATAGTTGTTAGTGCATCCACCATGCTACACAACCATTGCACCAATTCCAGAATGTTTCTCGTACTGCAAAACTGAATCTTGACTCTTTCATCAGTCAGTCCCAATACCCTACTCCCTCCATCCCCTGTTGATCACTAATCCTTTCTGTTTCTGTGGATTTGCCTATTCGGAGTGCTTCATAGTAATGTCATAGGTGGGTTCTGTGTTCACTTTTGTCACTTAGCATAACATTTTCAGGGCTCGTTCACCTCCCAGCACACAGCAGTACTCCACCCCCATCGCAGCTGTCTAGCATTCTGTAGCATAGGCGTACCATGCTTTGTGTATCGTATTGTCAGCTCATGGGCATTTGGGTTGTTTTCACCTTTATGGATGCTGCCTCTGTAAAAATTTGTGTACATGGTTGTGCATATGTTTCCCTGTCTTCAGCCTTCCTTATTCCTAGCTATAGAAATAGTGAGTCATGTGGAATTTCTATACTTAACTTTTTGGGGACCTGTCAAAATGCTGCTATTTCTTTTTCTTTTCTTTTTACTTCTGTTTTGGCCTTTTTATCAAGAATAGTTAAAGAGCTGGGCCAGTTTTCTCTGGCTGTGGACAGTTTCTTTGTGTGGGGAGCTTGTCAGATGAACAGGACTTGCGTACCCAGAAGAAAAACCAAATACCTACAGGAAAATCTTGGTAGTTATGTCAAGTTTCTTCAGTTGTTCCTGGTAACACAAAACTAACAGAAAAGAAAAATATGAAAGTGAGAAAATACGCTCATAGATTTTGTTTGGAAGGCAAAACCTCTGTTGGAGAATAAAAGAATTTGTTTTTTTACAGAAAAATAATAATAATATAGAAGGTTGTTAATGTTTCATTTTGTCTTTTTCATTTTATGCAAAATAAAACAATTTCATGACAAAATAATAATAAAAATGTTAATACATTGTAGTTATCTTCAGCGTAGAGTATAAGACATAGACAAAAAAATTCTCTCTTACGGAGTAGAAACAGATATTAGCTTTTCAGTGAGCTAAAAAAACTAGTAGTATAAATGAAACAAATTTTGAAACAAAATGACACCAGTAAGGTGGGGAACCTTCTGAACCCTTCTCCACTTCCTGTTTGCCCGGCTTCCACTTTGCTCCTGCACATGCACTTTCCGTCTCGCATGTAAGAGAAACCATGTGATGTATCAGCTTGTGTGTCTGACTTCTTTCACTTAGTATTACGTCCTCACGTTGCCTGAAATTTCTATGCTTAAGCTTTTGCGGAGCTGCCAAACAGTTCCCCAGGGGCTGAATCACTGTACTCTCTGTAGTAATGATGATTACATTTCCTCAACTGTTTCCTGGTTTTTGAAAATAGCTGTCACAGGTGGTCTAGCTGGTAGCTCATTGTATTTCTGAATTATATTTCTTTAGCAGTTAATTATATTTACCAAATTTTATGTGCTCATTGGTCAGGTGCTTGGAGATTCTTTTGAGAAAGATCTACCATATTCTTGTTGTCCTTTTTAAAAGCAGGGCTCTCTTTTTTATTATTAAAGTTCTTAATCTATTCTACGTATTAGACCCTTATTAGATATATGATTTGGAATTTTTTTCTCCTTTTCTATGAATTTTCTTTTCACACACTTGATACTGCCCTATTACCCACACACTTTTCAACGATAAAGTCAAATTTGTTTTTCTTGCCTATTGTTTTCTGGTCTTTTATAAGGCTGTTTTTACTGACATGAGATGCTGTTTTATACCTTGAATTCTTGTTGTCTCTCAGCCATAATTTAAGTAGTCTTATAGTAACCTGTCTCACAGATAATATGTATTAGTTTCTCGTGGCTGATGTTACAGGATACCAAAACCTTAGTGGCTGTAAACAGTGAATTTATCATCACATGGCTCTATGTACCAGACGTCTGAAATGTGTCCCGCAGTACTAAGCCAAGGTGTCTGCACATCTGGATTCTTAGGGAAGTCTGTCTCCTAGCACTTTCCAGCCTCAAGAGAACACCCCTACTCCCAGGCTTTTTCCTCTCATCTTGTCTTCAAAGCCAGCAGTATGAGCTAGGGATATAGCTTAGTGGTGCAGTGCCTGCCAGGCAAGTGCAAGGTCCTGAGCTTGATTTCTGATACTGCCCCCGCAAAAAAGCAATGTTCTATCAACCACATCTCACACTGCATCACTCCGATCCCTTTTGGCTCCGTCTCTCTCTCTCTCTGCTTCTGATTCTGTTGGCCTGGCCCACCTAGAAAATCCAGAGTAGTCTCCCTCTTTTAAGGTCAGTGTTTAGAAGCGTGATACTATTGGCAAACTTAATTCTCCATGTACCAGAGTTCGGGGGATCATTCAGCTACTGTTTGGTATGGTACAGACGTTGTTTATACTAAAGTGAGGGATTGCAATACTGGAAGATAACAAATTTGGAAATACCCAGAAAGAGAGAGCCTACAGGTAACTTTGGCCTGTCTCTGCAGCCTTCTGTGGAGAGTAGCACAAACCAAAAGGATGAGAAATTTAGCAAAAATACATATTATTGAGTTCTAAAGAGTCTGTTTTATGATAGCTAAACCACAGCATCTGTTCTTACAATGCTGGACGAAAACAACTCAGAAACTCGGCATTACAAATACCAACCCTAAAGCTGACTTTCTAAAAGTGGGACATATGGGCAGGTGTTTTCTTTAAGGGCAGCGTGGACTTTGTAGAAGTAGAGCAAGCATGGGCTGTGGGGCCAGAGGGATCTGGGGTCAGAGGGATCTGGGACTGGGTTTCCACTTCTCTGTTAGAAAAGTTAGCTAGAATTCACCTGTATCCCCCTAAGTTTGATTTTTATGAATATGTTCAAAACTTTGTATTGGTACTATATTTCAAAATCTCTGAAATGCAGATTAATACAATTTTTTTAAAAACATGAAAAAATAATTCTAAAAGTACATAAAGTGGTATAAAGGCCATTCGCCATACTGTTTACCAAGGATAATGGCCGTAGGCACACGTACCGAACACACACCTTATAAAATCAGTTTGCTGTTCGGATGCTAGAGGTAAAACAGTATTCTCACTCTTCACCTAATACTGTTGGAAGCCACTGAAAGACAGCAAATTCTGTTAGGTGTTCGATTCAAAGGAAAGTGAGCCAGTAGCCAGGCTGACTTGGTAGCTTCTGCTCCTGACCCTCCTGCTCCCATTTCCTTGCCTAAGTAACCTACTGCCACATCCAGGCCAAAGCGAAAAGACACTAACTAAAGATAAATAAAGTAGTCCATGGATGGTCCCGGTGGTATGCACAAAATCTAGATTTTCCTGCCTCTGTATGCATCCAGGTATCTCTTTTGTTCTGGGATGTCCGGATTGTAAAACCTAAGATGATCATTAAAGAAGGCAGCAGGTAATTTAGGAAGTGTTCTGTCTCCCTGTAACAAAAGTTTTGTGGCTAAGCACAGTAATTTGTGTTGATAAATTGCAGCTGTCGGGGTGTCCAAAGCACTTCATGGGATGTGCCTCTACCTCTGCGTTTCACACTTGTGCATTCTGATGTTTGAACTCTTATTTTTAAACAAAAGTGCACCAAGGCCCTGTGGTCTCTGGAGCTCTTCTGTGTGCAGGTAGAACTAAACCAGGGTAAGAGTGAGAGTGACCAGTGTTACTTGCGTTTCCCTTTTACTCAAAGTCTGGGTGTATCTTAGCATGGGACGAAATGTTATAGAAATAGATTATTATTTGAAATAGTTAACTTTTAAAAAATGAAAGAAAAAAGACAAGGGAAGAAAAGGACAGGGAAGGGAAGGGCTGGGGAAGGGAAAGGAAAGGTCACAAAAGTGGGGGAAAATGATCCCAAACCATAGGAAACTACATACTCACAAAAAGGTTGAATGGCAGAGGGAAGCCACAGTGGTCAAGCCAAGAAGTAACAGAGAAAGACACAGGAGCCAGGCATGGTGGCACATGCCTGTAATCCCAGCACTCAGGAGGCTGAGGCAGGAGGATCATTGCAAATTCAAGACCAGCCTAGGCTGCAAAGTGAGCTCAAGGCCAGCCTGAACTGCAGAGCGAGATCCTGTCTCAAAAAGACAAAAAAAAAAAAAAAAAGACACGGGAGAAGACAGGAGAATCACAATGATTAATTTCTACAAGTGATATTGGCACGCTGAGGACAATAACACAAAGTGATAAAACTGCATTCCAATCAGAGCTTCCATACCTTGAATCCAACCCTTACTGTGGTACACATTTGTTGCCTCTCACCATGAAGAACTGTGCTGCGAAACTCAGTAGTTTGCTAGGCATGGTGGTGCATGCCATGAATATGAGCACTCGGGAGGCTGAGGCAGGAGGATTGCTCTGAGTTCTAAGCCACCCTGGGCTACATAAGTGGTTCAAGGCTGGCCTGCACTACATCGGGAGACCCTGTCTCAAAAAACAAACATAAAACCCTATAGTGAATACACAGATGAAAAAGAAAAAGGAATCAGCTGGGGATGTAGCTCAGTAGAATAAGCGCCTGCCTAGCAAGCGCAAGGTCCTGAGTTTGATCCCCAGTACCGCAAAAAAAAAAAAAAAAAGGAAAAGGAATCAAAGCATATGCCTTCACAACAACAAATCACAAAAAAAGACAGCAAGCTTAGAAGAAAGCAACAAAAAAACTACAAAGCAGTAAGGAAGTAATAAGAAAAATGCCAGCAGCATGCCTTTATGTATTAATAGTAGCTCTGAGAAAGGAACAGAGTAGTTGAATCCATAAAGGAAAAACCGAGAGCTCACAATACCTGCAACAGACTCACTTTTAGCGTTAATGGATGCAGACTAAAAGTGAAAGGATGGAGAAAATACAGTTTTATATTTAGGATAAATTTGTAAGGGGTGTCTACACATACATTAGAAGAGACTTTAAGTCACACAAAAAACTCATTATGTCATGAAAAGGGTGGATTCACCAAGCAGATATAACAATTCCAAATATATAGTCACAGCAGGTTACTTAAATACAAAAGGAAATATTAATGGGTGAAATAAACTGCAATAATAGAAGAATCTAGTATTTTACTTTCAACAATGGATGGGTGGTCCAGATAGAAACATCAATAAAGGAAAACAGGTTGAATAACACTTCAGACCAAACACACCTAAGAGACATAAATGGAACATTCCATCTAATTACACAGATATTCTCCAAGACATATCATATGTTTGGCCACAAAAGAAATCTTTAAAAATGTAAGAAGACTAAAATCATATTAAGTATCTTCTTTGTCCATAGTGGAGTGAAACTAGAAATCAATCATAGCAGGAACTTTAGAAACTATAAAAGTACATGGAAATTAGCATACTACAGAAAAAGCAGCAGATCAAAGAATAAAAGGAAAATTTAAAATATCTGAAACAAAATTCTAAACACAACATACAAAACTTTATGGGATGTGTCATAAAGCAGTTCTAGGAAAACAGTTTAAAACAATAAATGCCTATGCCCAGAAAGAAGATAGATCTGAAATAAGAAGCTAAACATTTACCAAAGGAACGGAGAACAAAACTCAAAGTCAGAAGCAAGGAAATGGTTTTAGAGCGAGAACAAATAAAATAGAGAATAGACACTAGGAAGATCAATGAGCCGCAAGTTTATTTTGGAAAATGTAAATTAATAGCCTTTTAGACAGACAAGAAAAAAGACTACATACAATCAGAAATGAAAGAGGAGACATTGCAACTGATATCACAAAAGTACAAAAATTATTAGAGACTACTATGAACAATGTGGACAGCAACCTACTAAAATAAATCAGAAGAAATAGGGAATCTGCACAGTGCAAGGGTGTAGAACAAGACTAGGTCTGGAGAGACAGGGAGGGAGAGAAAGAGAGAGATTGATCTATTTCCCATATAAGAAAATTGTAGGATCGGAGGGTGTCACAATAAGATCCTACCCAATGCTTAAAGAGAAACTAATACCAATTCTCAAACTCACTGAAGAGGGAATTTTCTATACTTCTTTAAAGAAGTTCCACTACCATAAAAGTAATCCCAAACAAAGATACTTTAAAACAGAACACTGCAGGGCAATATCACTGATGAACATACATGCAAATTTCTACTACAAAATAGCAAACTGATTCCAACAGCACCATTTACATGATTAAATGGGATTTATTCCTGAGATGCAAGGATGGTTTGACATATACAACACAATAAATGTTACACATTATCTTACACAAAACCTGTATGATCATCTCTATGGACACAGAAAAGGTATTTGACAGAATTCAACATACTTTCATGATTTAAAAAAAAAAAACTCTGAACAAACAAAAGCCCAGAAAGAATATTCCTTGACAAAACAAAGGCCATACCTGAGAAGCTCATTGCTACATCAGACTCAGTGGTGAAAATTTTAAAGCTGTTTCTCTAAGATTAAGAACGATCCAAGGATAACTATTCTCAGCACTGTATGCAACTATACTACTACAAATCCTCACCAGAGCAAGTATAAAAGATAAAAGTAAAAGCCATCTAAATAAGAAAGGAAAAACTGAAATAATATGCTTGATGATGTCCCAGTCTTGCACATAGAAAACCTTATGTGCTCCACCAAAAACTGTGAAAGCTAATAAGTGAATTCAAGAAAGTTGCAGGATGCAAAATCAGTGCAGATTTAATAAGTAGTATTTCTTTAAACTAAAAATGAACTCTCCAAAAGAAAAATAAAGAAATCAGTCCCATTGACAGTAGTATTTTTTAAATGTTTCAGGGTAAATTTAACCAGGGAAGAAAAAGATCAGGATCCTAAAAACTAAAAGCATTGTTAAAGGAAAGAGTTGACACAAGTGAATGGAAAGTTATCCCATGTTGATGGATTGAGAGAATTAATATTAAATATCCGTAATACCCAGAGTGATCTGTCGATTCAGTGTAACTCATACTAAACTTCCAACCCCACCTTTATTTTTTATTTTGCAACATATAAAATTCTTACCAAGCACAAAACACCTTTGAATAATAATTAAAAGGAATCTTTTTACAAAAACAGCAAAGCAGGAAGTATCACACTTCACAGTACTGCAGTAGTCCCGATAGCATGGTACCAACATAAAAACAGACATACAGATCAATGAACCATAGGAGAGGGCCCAGAAATAACCCTGTGCATTCACAATCATGGCACCAAGAACACACAATGGAAAACAACAGTCTATTCAGTACTGTGTGCTCTTGGGACGACAGGTTATCCACATATACAAGAATAAAAGCAGGCTCTTGTTTCCCATCAAAACTCAACCCCAATGGATGACACGGAAGATGTGACGCTGGGAAACTGCTAGAGGAAGACAGAGTGGAAGCTCGAGAAGCTGTGACCCCAGGGGACCGCTCTCTTGGCTGACACTGAGCCCATCTTCTAGGCAAATGCTCTCCCTGCTGCCAATTCCACTTTCCTTCTATAGGATATTTGTACTCTTTAAAATTTAATTATGATACTGTACATTTTCCAGTTAAGCATTCTCCTCTTGCCTTGCGTTTTTACACAAAATTTTATTAAAATTCACATAAATTTAAATTATCCTTAAAATTTATCCTTTTCAAATGCATAATCCTCCCCAGAGCTGTAGCTTGTCATATTAACTTTTCAGGTTTATTGTAAGTCTTGATTTTTTTGTCTCGTTCCATTCTCCCAGCCTTTGCCATCTACAAAGAATATTAACTGTACTAGTTTTATTCTAATAAGATGATACAGTTGAATGATATAGTCCAAGGACACAATCTCCCAGCATTTAAAGCCATTTCAAAAAAATTTCCAATCAGTTCTCTTTAGAAGAGCATTCCAACATCCTTAAATTCATCTACTATGCAGTCATTTACCCTATACGTCACCATTTTTCTTAATATACAAAACTACGGTCTTTGAAAAGAAAAGCATCACACAAGGGTAATTGTTGACATTCTTTTCAAAGATCTGAGACCAGCAGACACCTCCGTCTCACCCCAGGCCTTCCTAGTTTCCTAGGTATGTGACACAGCACCGCTTTCCTTGACATTATACCATCTCGAGGTAAGAGTAAACTCTTGGCTTTGGCTCCAAACAGAGCTTCGTAGTCCCTTATTATTGAATGTAATGCTTTTTGGTTTTATGACATTTAAGACCTTTCTTTAGCTTTCCTGTTTTGCAATCTTTCGAAATATTTACTTGAATAAAGGAAACATTTCCATTTCTATTTGGCAGTGCTGATCCTGTCCTCAGAGTTATAAATGAGTAATGTTTAGTCTGCTAAGATAAAATGCAGTATTCTATTGTTTGTATTTTTATGTTGTTGTTGTCTTTTTGAGACAGGGTCTTGCTGTGCAGTTCAGGTTGGCATTGAGGTCACTTTTTAGCTCAGGCCAGCCTCGAACTCAAAACAATCCTCCTGCCTCAGCCTTCCGAACATGCTTCTTATATATTAGTTTTTAGGGCCTGCTCCATAAGGAGTGTTCTCAGTAGTTTTCATGAGAAATGTAGAATATCCTCATAACCTCTGAATGACACCCAGAAGCACATCACGTCCAGCTGTGATACCTGCTTTTACTAGTTTGCCTGGGCAATTCCTTTCCTTCCCCTTCCAAATCTGATCCTAAGTTCCTTTTCATCAGTTTATAGTTTGCTTACCATATATTTGCTTAGTGCACTTGGAGCCAGGAACTCAGTGAAATCTGCACCTGGTAGTCTGTTTACACCCTGTACTCCCTCCTGCCCCTGCCAGATTCCAGTATAATTTTCATTCTTAAAGGTGATATCGTTAAAGTAATACAGTGTTCATGTGTCTTACCAACTCTTTGCTCTTGCACTAAGGAAAAACACCTTCCAGTTGATAAGCAGGTTTTCATAGGACATTTTGGCAAACTGGCAACCACCTTTGGGGAAAACGCACCTGTGAATGCGATAATATTGAGGCAGAATGATAGATAAATACAAATCCTTTCATTTTAATGGAGATTTTTAAGGCGCTCAGTTATGGTTTAGTGTTCACTGTGTCTCTCTCCCCCTTTTCCCTGGGCCCGGTTCCCTTCCTTGTAATTTGTGTGAACAGCCAGTTATCCTTCAGCTGTCTTTGTCCTAGCCAGCATGAACCGATTCCAGGGGAAGGGCAGGCAGGGTAGTAAGTCAGCAAATCTATGCTCCTATGACCCCCTTTTTTGTTGTTCAACTCTATAATTATACTTTATTTTCATAAAGTAGCAGATTTTTAAATTTAAATCCCATGGATTTCAATATTTATGCACATCAATAACAGGAAAAAAATGAGCTGCTCTCTCTCGATTCACACCTCCAAACTAATATTTGCCTTAATGAGATAAAGGCAGATCCTTTTCTGACAAAGATTAAAACACTCTCTATGATTTTTTTTTCTTTTTTAGAAATGGATGGGTAATTGTTATGGAGAAGCAAAAAATAAAATCATTTTTATTATGCATTCCAAAGTTAGTGTGACCATGTAAAACCCTCCGTGTGCTTCCAGCTTAGAGAAAAATGCTTTGCTTGCTTTGAAAGCCTTCGCACGGCACAACTTCCACCAAAAATAATTACTTGAACAGAATTATTATGACCTCTCTGACACATTTAATCAGTCTGTGTTTATTAAGTATATTCCATGTGTCACACACTGTTAGATGGTTAGAAAAAAAATAATACCCAACATATACCGAGCTCCTTTTCATGGGCCAGGAAATATACTAAGAATTCTTCAGGGTGTTTTCCTGATGCTGTTGATAGCTCAGAGGGAGAATGTGATGTTTAACCTTTGGAGGTGATGTTTAACCTCTGTGAACCCACATTTCCAAAACAGCAATAGCAACAGTAATGCTCACTTCATCAGGTTGTTGTGAGGAATACATTATTAACTCCAGGAAAGCTATATGCAATGCAACCATAAAGAGCTACTTTTAAAATTAAGAAATCTAGAAATATAAGGGTTTACTGTGTGGTCAGTCATTGTAGTAGGAAATCAATTTACACTGTGTTTGGGGCAATGAAACCAACTGGCAATCTTCGTACAGTTTAATGAGGTAGCGGAAGAGCTTCCCTTGCAGCAGGCAGCATGGGACTAGAAATGGACAAAAAGGTGATTGTGAATTGAGAGGGACTCGGTTTAGGGGAGGAACTGCGAGAGTTTAATGTGTTAGAGCCTTGAATGTATCTCAGTGTTTATAGAAAGCAACGAGGAGAAAAGTTCAAAGATGCCAGAGAGGCAAATAACCTATAGACCTACCCTGAAAAATGTGGGGATCCTGGGATTCTGAGCCAGGGACAGATGAAATGTCCACTCTTATTTGTACCCAGCAGGAAGCAGGAACTGAATGGCTGAGGCCAGAGGTATTTAGAGTGAATATTCATAAGACACATGCTGAGGGACTTCTTGGTCTTCTTGCCTCCCAAGAACATGGAGTGTAAACCCACATCCTCAGCGCAAATAAGTGTTAGGCATGCAGGAGAGTAGCAGGTTTTAGTACATAATTTTAAATGATAGCTACCAAGAACTTTCATAATTAACCAAGGAAATGTAAAAAGTTTGGCCCAACTGAGCACCCAGTTGAAGCACCGTGCTCTCTCTCTTTTTATTTCCACTGTGAAAATAAATGAAGACCAACCAAAAGAAAACAAGCAAAACCTGTGCATCCATAGTCACTCATGGAGGCTGCTTCCTGATGGAAATTCAGAGGAGGAGGATGGCTTTATAGTACGGAAAGGAAGTTTCAGCGGTGCCCTGACTGGAATCTGTAGCAAGGAGAGGCTGTAAGGAAACGGCTTAGCAGCAGGGTGTCCTCTGTGATGGTCATTGGAATATAACTTACCTTTCTTTAGCTGGTCTTACAGCTGGAAGGTAGCACAAAATTTAGGGAGGTAATGTTATCAATGAAGTCTTGAGCCATTTTGGATCAATGACTAAAGAAGTCATTTCTCTTTCTGGATTAATAGAAATTGCAGTCTGACTTCCTCGAAGTCTAATCTATAGTAGGCTGATTTCCTGGGCTACTTGTTGTAGGTAAGGAGTTGGTTTCCTGAGCAGCTTTCTATAAGTTGAGTCAAAGCGCTCTTTTTTAAAATGGTTCCACCATGGTTCATTTCTATATTCATGTTCTTAGCACTTCATTGTTACTGAAATTTAAAATGCTCTTCCATTTAGAATCCATTGTGGCTTTATTTGAAAGAATATGGAAGCAGAGGCAGAAGAGAGTGAGGAAGCAATAAACATGGAGAGTGGACCCTAGACAATTTATGTAAATAACACTTTAAAAATTAACATTCCCTGGACACCACCAACCAATTGATAGTGTTGAGGGAGGGAACAATTTTAAAACTTGCATCATAGGGGTTAGGTTTATAGCTCAGTGGTAGAACACACACTCAGCCTGTAAAGGCCCTAGTTTGATCCCTAACCACAAAAAACCCGCAAACATAATGCACCACATTATTTTGAATCTTGGAAGAAATAGAGCCCAGCTGTGGAAGTAGAGCTTCAGACTTGAGTCACATTCTTGGACTAAAGAATAGAAACATTAGAAATCACGGAGCACAAGCCGTATTTAGCACATTTAGAACTCAGACCCAGACAGAATAAATGACTTACCTAAGCTCTCACTGCTACTTGGGTCTAGACTGTAATCCTGACCTAAGACAAAACCAGAATGTCAATCTTGCTGCAGATTTTTTTTTCAAATGTGGAATTGTAAAGTTCACATAATACCAGAAATAAACCTAAATACTAAATTAATGAAATCATAGAACTGCCTAGAACTACAGTAAACCTACTGTTACTCATCCAAGCTGTTACAGCTTCAGGAATTTTATGGAGATGTAACCTTATAAACATATACTTATAAAACATGATAAACATTATGATGAGTGATCTCTCAAAGTGTGCATATTTGGGGGATTATTTTTATGATTCCAGAAATTCCTTTGTGGCTACATTTCAGGGGCAGTTTACCTAGCAAGAGAAACAGGGGTTTTTTTTACCACTGATTGATTATACAGTAAACCTTTGTTTGGTCTCTCTTCACATAATGAATTTCTCTTTTCCTTACAGCCTGATGAGAAAATGTAATGGGATGTTTCCACAAGTAGTAAACCCACTGAACCATGTAGAAAGTGCTTTTAACAACTAGCGAGAGAAGCATCTTAGTGTCGGCTAGGGAGGGACAGGGCTTCCACGTCAATGTGCTAAAGTGAGAACTCCCCAGCTGTGCTCCCAAAACACAGTAGCGCTTTCCACAGCTCCACATGTGGATGTGTGATACCATAATCTTCACACGGAGGTACTCTATAGTTGTGTATCATTTCAAGGAGAGAGGATGGGAAGCAAGGATACATCCATTGGGCCCAGCGTTCTCCACCCACACCCTGTTGCCTGGACTCATGTGTAAGGCAGCTGTGCAGTCAAGGTGGAGTGCCAACTTGATTGGCTTTAGTATCCACGCAGGAATGGTGGAACACGTGTCAAAGTGTGCCTGTACAGAGGGGTGGCTCCTCACCCCTTCCACTCTCGTGATGGAGAGCACTGTGAAGCAGCCCTGAGCAGGACTTAAGTTAACCAGTGGGCTCTTCATATGAGTCTGTCCAAGGCCTAGGGTCCTTGTCTGGAGATGACCGGTGGACTCATAGTAAGTGAACTTCTGTGAGTCTCTGGTCCCTACTAAGGCCTGTAATGGTGGATGAAGCCCAGAAAACCTCAAAGGATAAGACAAGATCCCAGCCAAGACCACCTAGATCCAATCTCAACTAGGTAAAGACTGTAGCCTCAAGCGTCTCACTCTTGGCTGGATTAACTTAATACCTTACTTAAAGAAGTCCTTGAGTGGCTCTCCCCTTCTTGAGTACTCCCCTCCCTTCTGATAAAGAAATAAATGCGGGCCACCCAGAGAAGGTCTTGGTCTTAGCCCTGAGAGAATCTCTAATTCTGTGAGAGGGCTTCGATCCTCCTGGAGCCCTGAAATCATTCCATTTGCCTCTTTTTATGTAGCCTTTGCCATACACTCATTCAGGAGATTGCAGACCTGATCAGCCTGCAGTAACTACAGGGTATTATTAACCCAACACTCTGGCTTCTTCCCCTGCTTGGTTTCCCAGCTGCCATGAACTAAGCAGCTCTGGTCCACCACACCCTTGTACCATGGTAACGCTGTCTTGGAGCCAGCAGACCATGGACTGCAACCATGAACCAATTAACCTCTCTTCCATTAAGTGGTGGGTGTTGGCTAGCATGTCTCAGCGATGAGAAAGCTAAGATAACAGCCTAGAAGCAGCATTAAAGTGCTTGAAAACCTAAGGTTGGTAAACTTCACTCCATAATAATCAGAAAGGCAGCATTCTATGAAGCAAATCTCTTAATGTCACTCAAAGGCCTTTGACCAGGGGATTTAGGAAAAATAAATGCCCAAGGAGTATGGGTCACTGTCTTGGTCCTCTGGGTGAATCATCTGAGATCAAGACTCAGATATCTGTAGAGCAAACACTCAGGTTCAAGGCAGACTTTTTCAAAATAAATACCAATCATGCTTAGCCTTTATTTTGGTTGTTTTATTCAGATATGTATTTATTCATTCCATCTATGCTGTGCTAAGTGCACATGGATCAAAACAAAGCTGGTCTCTGCCTACGCTTATATGATTCTGAGTAGTAAGTATCTATAGGAAACTACATAGAAACTTATTTTAATATTGATATTTCAGGAGAGACCTTTAGGGATTCCTTGGTTGTAATGGCATCTCTTCCTTTGGCGGACTGTACTGAGAACACCCCTGGCATAAGTGTAACATAGCCTTCTTTGTTTTTAATAAAAATATTTGCCAGTAACACCAAGGCCCCAAAGTTATGCACACAATGAGCCCTTAATTCTGCCTCGAAAGCCTACCAACAGTCGTGAGAGCGTCAGAGCCTTCACCTATGAAGGATGCCAAGTCTGTTACCATAGTGAATCAGTAGCACAGAATGAGGGGAGCACCTTTTAGGGTTCTGTACGAGTGCCCACTTATTCCAGTGTTGCTCCATTTGCTAAAACCATCATTACCATCATTTTGAAAAACAAACATAAGATCAGACATAATATTTTCACAGTAAGCTTTGTACTTAAAAGATTGACAGCATTGTAATTTAAGAACTTTTTCCAATTATACATGCAATTCTCAGCTTATCCTTATGAATTACTTTCATATATAATAAAACATATGAGTGTCTGCAGATTATAGCAACCTGGCCTTTTTCATCATTTTCACAAAATGTTAGAAAATCAGAAGGGAACAGAAAAGGACAGAGATCCTATAGTGACAATTAAATGTGCCCAAAAGAAATTTTCTGTAATATTTTTTTAAAAGATATAGGGCATGAAGGTATAACTCTTTTCTTTCCCGTGTTAGTTATCATTTCTTTAGACCCAAATATATCCAAATAGCTATACTGAAGAGATGTGGCAAAGAAGTTAATTTGTTTTTCTCCTCTTGTTTTTCCCAGGGGCCCATTAACAGTTTTTGGACTGAGTACACGCTTTTGTAAATTGGGGTGGGTACTAAATAAAAACAAAGAGTAAATCCTTTTCTTAACATTTTAGAGACCATTAACATATACCACATACCAGCACATGTCCTTTGCAGCTTTTCACAAGCACTGTGTTTGAAGGGTGAGCTACATACAGTCAACTGCACTGTTGAACACGCGTATCTGCATGAGTGTGTACAGGATAGGGATTGAGTGATGCCTTTAAGCTCTACATTTAAAGGTCCTGAGTTTATGACCCTTGGTAGAGCTTTGTAGATATCTAATAAAGTTCAGTAGGATTAATATATAAGTGCCTTTCTATTTTTTATTTTATTTACTTATTTATCTTTGTCTTTTTGAGACCAGGTCTCACTATGCAGTTTAGGCTGGCCTTAAACTCCCAATGATCCTCCTGTCTCAGCCTCCTGAGTGATGGTATTACAAGCGTGTGCCACCATGCCCGGCATACTGCCTTTGCCTTCACATTTTTTGTGCCTAAAACATCATTTTTGTAATCTCTATTAACAAATCCAAAAATATACCACTGTTGTTTCATTGCATGTTACAAGAGCCATACAAGGCTAACTAGTATTTTCAAAAGAGTTGCAATTTATGACAACATTTCAAAGTTACCTAGTCATGTTTGACTCAAAACCTTTAAATATTAGGGCAACTTAGACAAAGACCTTAAAGACTAGTTGAAATGGTGAATTTAGTAAATGAAGTAAAATGTACTTAGAATAACACCTGAGGCCTGAAATCACGCCTAGCGTGTGCCCGGGTAGATGTCTACACATGCCTGTGAGAGGAGAAGGAATGGTCCAATCCATGGAGAGAGAGAGAGAGAAGACATTGTTTCCATATCCATCAATTACATGGTGCAGCACTATATGCAAATATGTATGCAAATGGTTAAAGCCACTAAAAAGTTCATCAGACAAGGAGAAGTTCATGCTGTCATGAGGCAAACAACCATGGTGTAAATATGTAAACATGGATTGAGTATTACAACTCCAGCAAGAGGGAAATATATTAATTGTGAATTAAAGTAACTTGTTTTTAAGGATGGCTAATATTTCTTAGACTCATTAGAATATTCATATATAAGATGCCAGCTATTTATAATATAAAATATTATCATTGTACATCAGTAAAGGGAAATTAAAAATTAAAATAGGTCATGATGAAATATATTAGGAGCAAGTATATATATTTCTAGGTTTGGGGGCAAAGCCTAAGACACTGCTTTATTGTCTTTAGGATAACAAATCAAATATGTTAATATTATAACATTTAAACTTACATCACATACATTTTTCCCTCAAAGACAGTGGTCAGACTCTCACAGAGTCAAATTCTGTTCTTAATGTAACCATCTGATTTAATAGACTCTGCTAAACGATAAACATCCATCCCCTATTTCTGTTTTATGCATATTTTTCAACAATGGAACAAAAAGCCACTGTGGATTTCATTTTCAAGAGTCTCTCAGAACTTCAAAAAGCTCGCCTTTCATTAATGTCACCCTGATGTCCTTGGTTCAGGAGAGGGAGGAACTGTGGTTGACAAGTACACCCTTCAACAGGGGACCCGAAGTATGACAAGTGAAAGAACCGGAGATAGAAATGAGATGCACAGGCAGAGGGGAAGATGCCTTCATGGGAGAAATAGGCACCAGCAAGGTGTCAGTGGAGCATCAGATCAGCCTGAAATAACTGAAGCTGACCTAGAATCTCGGAGTAATTTACATGGCAAATCATTCCAGATCTCAAAGGCTTTTGGTAACTCAGTGATTCAGCATCCTCTGATTAATTTCACTAGCTCTTTTCAACCATAAATAAAAAATCAACTTCTAATAGTGCCTAAACGTTACTCCTGGGACTTCTCAATGGTTTTTCTAATTTCTCCTACCTGCTGGAAATGGGAAAGTTTTGTTTTTTATTTCTTCCATATTCGTGTATTCTTGAATTCTTTTTTGGGCAGAGGGTTTATACATTATAATACAGGTATTTTTAAAAACATCCTTACTGTAACCTACTATATGAGTTTCTTGTGTTTAATATTTGGGAAGTTTTGTCCAAAGTAGTTCTGCTCTTTGACCTGAGGAGTTATGTCCCCTTTACCCTTGGTATGTGAAAATCCATGTTATTCCATTTTTTTAATTTCATTTGTTTAAAAGTTGTAGTTACCTAGTTGTGATCAAAGCATTTAGTTCGAATTGCAAATGTTTCCCTTTATGTGACTAAGTAAGCCTTTACCTACAGTGTGCTGCTGTGCCGCCTTCAAGTCTAATGACTGCCTTATATATCATCAAACTTATATCATACATATTCTCTTGTGTTAGCTTGGCACTCAAATGCTGCCAGAAATCTATCTTTTACCATGTAAGAAAACACTTGTGTCTCCATGTGGCACCCAAAGACAGCAACAGTGGCTTGTAAAATAGATTTACCAGGCCTTCACTCCCTTTCAGAGCCACTTGGCTTTACTGCCTTGGATACCCCTTATCTCTTCTGCTGTCACCAGCCGAATGTGTCACTGGCCTTCATGGTTCCACATTTTTACCACTTCCATCTATACCTAGCAGTACAGCTTAATCCAGATCTTACCCTTCGCATAGCTCAGCCAGTTCAAACCTCTATAGGTAATAAGATTATTAAGCATCTTCACCAGTGGAGCATATATGCTACTTGTTACAGGTACAGCTCACTGCACGCATGAGGCATAAATAGGCTGACTCTTAGCTAGCCAGGAAAGCAGCCTGGTTTAATCCAACCCTAAAACAAGTGACTGAAGTCCTTCCAAGCAGGGGGTCTTTGGGGAGGGATGAGGTGCCAATGACTGTCACCTCCCCTTCTTTCATTTTTCTCATCTGAGGAAGTGATGCTACACTATATCATAATTTTTCACCTCTTATTCCTCCCTTACTTACACCTTTTCTCGAGCATACTGTTTATGTATTTATTTTATTTTATTTGCCTGTCTGTTTAGGGTGGTCTGAGTTAACTACTAAATTCTCAAAGAGCACGGATGGTGCTTCTATAGCTTGCTTTGGAGCGATAGCGCCTGCAACTTTGAGACGGACTCAGGTAACCACTGTATGCTCCCCCCGCACACACGCATTTCCTTAACCCTGCTCTGCTCTTTCCTTTGTTTGATACACTTCTAATAATCCCTGTTGACATTTGAAGGATAGAGGCAAATGCCACTTCAGAGCTTCCTCGGTGCAGATGAAATGATAATACCACAGATTTTCAGTGCTTTTCCGCAGAAGTCAAAGCCCTTTGTGGCCATTAACTATCCATCTCACAGGGGCAGTACTAGAAATAGTGGGAAGTCGCCTAAGGGACGCTGAGCAATGGGCATAGAACTTCACAGTGGAAGTGCGACTCTGTTTGCACACAGCGATGTGCCCTTTCTGCGGCCAGCAGCAGCATGCTGGGGTGGAACCCGGCCCTACCCTGTGCAGAGTGCTACTGTCACACCTCTGGGCCGTCTGAGCAGGCCAGTGTCCAGGAGTCAGACCGGGAGCAGGGGCGACATAATGCAGTCACAAAAGCCCTGGACAGGCTGTGCTCCCATCCTGGCACACACATTACATCTAATACTGCAGTTTCACTCTGAAAATTTTCACACTTCTACACAGTTCATTCATTTTACCGCTAATCATTTGTGCAAGCAGGTCACATTTTATGGGTCTGAACTGTCCTTTTTATCTCATAAACCAAGCAACCTATTTTTTCTTCGTCTTCTTCTTCTTTACTAAAAGCAGTTCTGTTTGGCTCTTTAGCTGCACCAGAGGGCCCATTTTAAGCAGAACATGCTAATGACATAACACATTAGGGAACTCATTTTAACAAAGGAAAATAGTAACATTTTTGTTTATTTTAGGAAAGCATAAAGATCTGAAAGTGCTGATCTTGAGAGACATTTTCTAACCGGCATAATTAGTTCTTATTCCTCCAAGTAGCAGCACTTTCCTGGTGTAATTGTGCTTTGGACAGCAGGCTGAGTCCTACCACAGAAAACGTGCAGGAGGAAGAACTGAACATTGGCCTTCCAAGCCTCCCAGCTCTAACCTGAGGGCAGGGGAAAAGGGTGAATTCTGACAGCGATGAAGGTAAATGTAACCACTTTCAAAAGGAATCATAGTAAAAGCCTTTCCTTGGACACCAGAGTTCAAGAAAGAATTTGTGTCAGGAGGGGAGAGGTGATGAGAGCTCACCTGGGGAGTCTCTGGCACCTCCAGGTTTGGGGAGATAAAGTCCAAAGGAAAGTGCCGCTGAGGCTTGTTATCAGCAACATGCATGACAATAAGTTTTGCTCTTAGCATTTCCCAGGCAGAAGTTGTGGTAGATAACGCAAGTGCAGTGCCAGCCTCCCGCATCACTGCATGCGCACAGAGGCTGTCCTCAGACCTGTCGGTGCACTGGCAAAGGGGAGGACTCCTCACCGTACTGCACTCAGGGCCCCTCGTGTCTCTAAGGAGCCCCTTAAGAGGCTGTAATGCGGACATATTACAGGCTAGATGACATCTTTCTCAATCTAGTACACTTTTTCTTCAGTTCAGATTTATTTTGATCTGCTGCAAATCAGTGAGCATTTTTCAACACGTCTGACTGGCCTGTCTTCCGCTGCTGGGGAAACAGAGGAATAAGGAAGTGCTCCCCTTTGGAAGTTCCCTGCCGCTCCCCCCAGCATTTCTCTCCAAAACATAGAATTTTAATATTGCAGAGTTTCAGATCTACAGAAGAACAGAATGCATGGGACAGCAAAACGGGTGTACCTTCCCCTGGGCTTTACGCAGTTCCTGTCATTCCTCCACTTACAATGCTCACTTCGGCAGCACGTGTACTGTTGCTGTCTCTGCATTTCTTTCTGTTGTATATTTTGCTTTCTGAATCATTAAAAAATAATCTGAAGACATGGTCATACCAAACTTCTAAAATCCTTCGGTCCACGATCTCCGAAAAAGGAAAACATTCTCCTACATAACTGAAGTGCTGTTACCTACACCAAAAAAGGACAACATTGGTAAGATGTTAGTGAACCCTCCGTGCATGTGTACACCAATTGTGCCACTCATGCTTTTCATGATATTTCAAAATCTAAGATCTGCTAAAAACGCATGCACTACCTTTAGTTGTCATGTCTGTGTACTCTCAATACAAAATTTTTTTCCATCCTTCTGGATTTTCACAGCACGGAAATTCTGACAACTAACCTATCAACTGCGCCATGTTCTGGACTTGTCTTACAATTTTCCCACGATTAGATTCACATCGAACATTTTTGCCAAAAGTTATTACATGGGTGAAGTTGTATTCTTCCCCCGAGATACGTATCTCAGTTTGTCCTTTTATCATAATGCTACTTGATCAGTTTGCTAAGAGGACAGTCATGGGATCTGTTACTGCTTTCCTTTGGGAACTAAAAGGATTGTGTGACACTGCGTGAATCTCCCCAACAGCGTTCTAGCAATTTCAGCTGCTCCCACTCTAGCTATTACGCCGCCTTTCTGTGATTTCTTCCCTTAGGGTTTGGCATTCTTCCACAAAGAAGAGATTGCCCTCTTTCCACTTGCCTTGGGGATTCTTTTTATTATGTAGAACATGGTAGTGAATTTCTCCCAGCATCCTCTTCTATCTCAAATGGTCCAAATTTGTTCCAGCTCCAATGTCCTTTTGACATGTCTAAATTGATTTTTGAGCACTTTCCTGCTTTGTGGAACAGGATATTTCAGGCATACTCTGTGCTTTGCCTTCCCTAAGCTGGAAATCTAAATTGTCAGCTTCTAATGCGAAGTATGTTTTAGGGAAGCAACCCCATCATTTGTCAATAGAAAAGGGAATTATAAATGCAGACTGTGGCAAGTGAAGAGTCAAAGAGTGATACAGGCTAAAAAATGTCACTTTTTTCTAAAGAGTGGGAGGATGTAACGTGTAGCAAAGAAAAGACTGGATTAGTTCCAAAAGG
The DNA here is from genome assembly GCA_004027595.1 of Dinomys branickii. Taxonomy (NCBI): domain Eukaryota; kingdom Metazoa; phylum Chordata; class Mammalia; order Rodentia; family Dinomyidae; genus Dinomys; species Dinomys branickii. The sequence goes on along the minus strand of PVLD010019286.1, from coordinate 6,816 downwards.
AGGAGACACAAAACATTGTCATGGACAATCTGTGATATAATCTGTGGCTATATCTGTGATTTATATTACATTGCCTGGTATCATGGTTCAAACTTTAAATGTCCCTCAAAATTCGTATGTAAGAGCCCAGGTTGCCACTGAGGGGCTTCTGGGTAAATGATTGGATTACGAGGGCTGTGACTTCATCAAGCACAACACTGATGAGATCATAATTTGATGGCATTATTGAGAGGTGATGGAAACAGAAGGTTGGGCCTTGTTGAGGGGAGTAGATCGGGGGCATCACACAGGGGATCATATCTGGCCCCAAGCACCTCCCTCTCTGGCTTCTTCCTGCTCTCTCTTTGCTTCCCAGCTGCCACAAGGTGAGTATCTTTGCTCCACCATGTCAGTCCACCATGGCATTTTTCCCCACCTCGGTTGCACAGCAATAGGAACAGCTTACCATGGACTGCACCCTAAACCAAGATAATGCACTCATCTTTTAAGCTGACTTTCTCAGGCATTTTGTCACAATGGAAAAACAGCTGGCTAATACTCATGGGGTGTCTGGAATGTAAGCAGGAGACAGCCAAATGATAAAGACTCCTAAGTCCCGGTCACAATACGTGGCGGCAGCATAGGGGATGTTTTGTTCTGTCCTGATTGAACATTATTACCCTACTAGTAATTAGGGTCTGCCAGTTATTCTTTCATATCCAATTATACCATTCCTATGTGAATCTAGATTAAAGAAGAGAGTGATTTAGAGGAAGGAGTACAGTTGGAAGATGTCTAGGCAGGAGTCTACTTTTTATCCATGTTATAGAATATACTATATATTCTCCTGATAATTTGAAGTTAGGTTTGCTTAGGTTTTAGATTTTTGTTTGTGCTACAGTTTCTGCTATTGTTCATCCCTTAATTGGAAGGGCAGGGGACCAGTCTCCCTCATTGCTGAGCTTGTGTTGAGTATCCAAGGGTATATTGATCTATTAATAAGAAATGTAATTGTATGAAATTATTCAGTACGCTTATGTTGCATTTAATGTTTTATATAAGCTTTTGAACATCTGTGGTTAAGATGAAAATCAGAATCTATAATCAGTCAAAAACTGTTTTTTTTCTAGAAAAGTAGGTAACTGAGTCACCAGAATAGTTCTTGCTTCAACAACCTAAATAGGCACTGTGTAGTCAATATGGTGGCCAATAGCCATATGGCTTTTGAATTCTTAAAACATGACTTGTCCCAATGGAGACATACTGTCAATACAGAAACTGATACATGTTATCAATGGACTTTGAAGACTCAGCATGAAAAAGGAGTACATATCATAGTAAGTTTTATGTTGATGAATGACCTGTTAAAATGGTAGTATTTGGGGTATGTTATGTTAAATAAAATTGATTATTTGCATTCTTGTTACTTTTTTTTAATGTGACAACCAGAAAATTTTGTTAGAATTGTTGGTCATGTGTGTCTGTTTGACAGTGCTGATGTAGATAAGCAAAAGAATTGCTTACATCAGTGGATGGCCTCAAACTTTATGTCTAAAAGATGCCACATACCCCAGTGAACCTATGGCGTGCGTGCCACAGCTGGCTGCTTGCTGTCGTTGAAAGCTCTGAAAGGTTCGCCATCGCTGCCCCAGGGCTACATGCAGCTTCTCCTTTCAAGAGCTCAAAAGCCAATATGCTGATTTGATTTTTGAATGTTTTCAAGAGCGATCAGAAGCATAAATTCATTATATAGGAAGCAATTTTAAACAACCCACATCAGAGTTCATATGTTACACCACAAATTAGCATTTTTAGAACAGAATCTTTTGATTTAGGTATATACATATAAAATCCTTTCTTTGAAAGTTTGAATTCGTCTCTAGATTTAAAGATGAACACTAGTACTTGGGCAGAGGCAGCATCGTTCTCTTTTTCTGATAATGAAATCTGAATATTTTCTTAATGTGTAGCCTGTTCTCCAAATGGGATAAAGATCCTCAGGGAGTAAATTAGGACCTTAGAGTATAGAGGGGTGCCACGCTTACATAGTTAATGATTTCTGGTATGCCTAACTAAGCTTCTAGAACTGAACCTCATGTTCCAAGAGTGTAGGAAACACTAGGATCAGCCATAATGGGTGCATTAACATTAAATGTGAAGTGTTCTCTAGGTCTAGACTCACAGTGATGGCGAACCTTTTAAAGCTTTCAACGATATAAGCAGCCCGCTGAGGCACACATGCCCTGGGTTCACCACCCCGGGAGAGTGATTACAGCTCTCTCCCTGCTCACTGCCTTAACTGTGCTCCAGCAAGCTCCCAACAGCTCTGTACTCGGAAAACACCAGCATCCATCCTCTCTCAGAGCTCTTCAGGTTGGCCTCAGCCTCCCTTAGTAACATGTTAGCATCAAATAGCTTCTGTCATCCTGGCCTGTGGATTTCGCCTGTTTGAGCTTCATTTCCTCACCTATAAATTTCAGCAGAAAGCTTAGCTTGCCTTGAGCACCTAGCAGACCGCAAGGACTCAGAAAATGCCTTGCAGGAGTAACATGCCTGTCTCAGCTATCACCTCCGAACAGCACCTCCCAGGGAAAGCTAGTTTAGTCCCTTTTGCTTTGCACTCAGTTTTTTTCCATTTTAGAAATATTTTCATTGTCTATTTTGGAATTTTAATTACCTATGTTTATGGAAGAGCCAGTGTCAATCCACAAACACTTGGGGCCAGAGCCTGGGCCTATCGGGAGGGTTGCCTGTGACCACCATCACAAAAGGATTTGTGATGGATTTCCCACCATCCTGTCCTGGCTGCCAGGCAGAAAGCCATGTCCATGCTCCTTGGTCTGCCTTGGGCTTCTCTTCTGACTCTGAGTTTGATTTCTATGCAGCTTGCTTTTGTACTAAAATATGAGAACCTTGAAGGCAGAGACGCTCATCTTTGTAGCCTTGATTGTGCCCACGTCACACTCAAGCCTGAACAGATACTCACCCATTGGTGTTCACGTGGGATTGGCCGCAGAATCTCCCAGTTACCCCAGTCTGGATGCTTGAGTCTCCCCTGTGAGATGGCACAGTACTGCTCATGAGCTATGCACACCCTCCTGTACTTCACACGGCCCCTGATTACTCACGAAAAGCAGTGCCCATAAATGCTGTGTGAGCAGTTGCTCCCAAGGTATTGGCTCGGGAATAAAGACAGGACAAAACGCTCTGTCTGTGTTCCATACAGACTATTTTTAAAAAGCACTTTCATCCCATGAAGGATTGAATCGATAGCTGCAGAGCCCACAGGTATGGAGCCCAAGTGTATCAAAAGCATATGGAACACATACACGTAACTTGGCCAGCGTGGCCCCGGCATGATTCTTAAGTATTTCACAAACGCTAGCTTGGCAAATTCTACGGCTCATCTGGCTGTAAACTAATCATTTTAATTAAGGCCTGTTTAAATCATTGACTTATTTTTCATTTCAAAACAAAATCTGTTTTAATCATCAGAAAAAAAGAGAAAACAAGATGAAAACTGCTTGAGGGCTTCTATGTATTAAAATTTTCGACCCTATAAATTAGCCAGCTTCTCTGTGAAGTAGGGGTTGGGACTCAACGTGTTATGGTTGAGAAAACTGAGGCCAGAGTTTCACTAATCGAGCTAGTGAATGGCAGAACCATTGTTTGGACCTTGGTCTGCCTTATGAACCTCATCACAGTGCAGTTCACTGTATCAGCAGAGCATCAGTTCTCAGAAAAAGCGCCAGGGACAGCAGTTGTGCCGGGACAAGCAAACCAATGCTTCACACTCTTGCTTTCCAGCGCTTGAGGCACCAGAGGTCTCCTGAGCCAGCCTCACACCTCGCACCAGCTTAGTTAGGAGAGCTGCAGCCCGCGTTCAGTGCAATGGGCAGGGAGCCGGGACAAGCGGCCCTGCTTGCCCCCAGCTGACACAGGAAGAGTGGAAGTGGCTTCCACCGGTTTGCCAGCTTCGGCTTGTCGCTCTCAGTCGGCCAGGCTGTGGAGAAAAGCCGGTTGGACATCACTGAAAATGGATGACAGTAGGGACCTTGTTTTCATCCTCAGCTTGGGGAGAGTTTGAGAGAAGAGATGAAAACTCTAACATCTATGTTAATGTTTCTTATATTTTTAGGCTGTGTTCTTTCTGTAAAACAGAAAAACCCAAGAGTCAGGGTATTCTTCTTGCCCCGTAACATGCCACTTCTTACACGAAGCGGTCCTCACCAGCCCATATTTTTATTGCTATGAGTACAAGCAAACTTGTCCTCAGCATAATTGGTGACGATGGCTTGGAATGGACAGAGGCACAACTTTTGGTCTACACAGAGCAGGCAAGCTTGTTACACGTCATACGGTCGCTTATAACCTTACACAACTATCCATAATTCTTTATTCTTTTTCTTTCGTTAAAAGTAGGACTTGATGTCCAAAACTGTCTTAGAACAGACATGGTAACTGTACTCGCCCCAAACAAGAAGGGGAAATAGCTGAGTCTAAATTTTCCATAGTTCAGCAAACCAATGTTTTGGACATGTCCTCTAGGGTAAAAAATGAAGTAATTTGGTTTATTTCTTCTCCCATATGTACAAAGCTATTTCTCTGCTGATTTTACCTAAGCATTATGGTAGGCATCTCTATCCTGAAAATCCAAACTGCTCAAAAAGCCAGAACTCAGTAAGTGCCAGTGTGATAGTACTACAAGTGTGGAAAATTCCACCACTGACCTCATGTCATGGGCAGCACACACAATGCAAGCAGGTTAAAAATATTATCCAAAATTACTCTTAGCCTATGTGTATATAATGCATGTGAGACATAAATTAGTTTTATGTTTAAACTTGAGTGTTATCGCCAAGATATCTAATTATACTCATATGCATGCAAATATTCCAGAATCTGAAATCAGAATCATGCCTTTTGGTTTTATCCAGTACTTTATTTCAGAGTTGATTCTCAGATTTTTACAGTAGAGAGCTCAGTGATAAGCTCAAATATTATCATCAAAAAAATGTTTGGCTTCAAAGGAAACTAATATTTTATCCAAAAGTCTGATATTTTGGAATGAAAATATATTCCAAAATAATTGGAATGACATAGTAAATTGCAATTTATGATTTTGTGTTTCAGCTTGGTTTGGTTTCTGGTTTTTCTTGTTCTTTCTATAAAACTAAGGATTATCAAACATATTGTTGTAATTTGTGTTAAATAGTAACCAGGATTGGTGGAACTTTAAATATTTCAAAATAAAAACACAATATTTAAGTCTGGCTAGTAGTTGTCTTGCTTAACTGAAAGAAGTGTTTACTACAAAGGAAATATTGCATCTTTGTGTGCCCTAATTAAATACAACCAGTTCAATTCTCTCCACACCTAAGAATTAGGCTGCTCAGTGTCCTAAAATAACCAACATGTGCAGCACGGTGTCTACTCCTGATGATATAGAATCCAGGGTCTGCCTTCAGAAAATCAGAGAGGAATTTGTACACAACTGTAGAGAAACAATGTTATGATTTTATATTTTGATCCCAAACAGAAACTAGAATTTTAATTTAATTAAGTGGCATTCCATCAAACTCAGAAGGGTCTGCACTAGGAAGTTTCTACTTCACAGTTGGCAGGCCTACTAAAGCCCCTCCATTGCTTTGCTCATTAAATGGTATAAATGTGTGAAATGCTCCCCGCCTCCTTCCCTCTGAGCTGATGGGGCAGACTGGTACCTCTAGGTCTGGCATGGTCTCAGGCTTCTTGGTGGGCACCTGATGCCAGGCAAGGCCACCATCCGGAAGGGTCAAGGCTTTTCCTACCACCCACAGGCACCAGTTGCCCCTGTGAATCCTGCCACACCTTCCACCCTATCCATCCATCCATCCATCCATCCATCCATGAAATAGTGTCTAGGCCAGTAAACACTGATGTGTATATCACCGCTGTTTAGAAACTTTACCTTAAAAGTCCCATGTTAGGTACAAAGTAGGACCTTCTTACACTGAATTACATGTTAGGGAAATATCCACACACAGCTCACTCTGTGTCCCTGTAGAGTTCTGCTCCATAACTGGGTGCTTGCCTTAGTAAAGATGTTGACAACTGGAAAACAACCTATATTTTAATAAATAAATCATGTAAACTGGTAATATTGATCGTTCATTATCCTGGAACCGTTGCTGAATTCGTAAGTTGCCTTTTCAAGATTTCATCAGAAAGATAGCAGGCTCCCTCTAGTGGGAAGTGAGATTTGTAGGATCTTCCTGCAAGCAGTGCAGTAGCTTCATACCCTGCTTTTGTTTGAAGGAAGAGGTGGTTCTTTGGCTTGCACAGTTTGGACTCCTTGACATTTATTTTTCTCCTCAAATTTTACTGAAGACATTGACATCAAGTAGCAAGAGATGCTCGCAGGGCAGTCTGGAGCCCGGAGTCACTCCAGGGACGGGAACTGCTTCTGTGTGAGCAAAGGGCAGCGGAAGTGAAACCTACAGGGGGCTGACCCGTCAGACGTGTTAGGGCGTCTAGGTATATGTTTACGTGTGTGTCTTTAGGAAACTTACAAATACAGGAATGGTATAGAACTTTTAAAGTACTTAATTATCAAAGTGAAAGGCTATTTCATTTCTTGCCCTCACTGTACTGCTGAATTTATTTTTTTTTTTTTTATTATTTTAGAAACATAAAAGTACAAAAACATATTGACAAACAGACACCCATTATCATAGAAAATAGTACAATCACAACTAATCTATAGACAAGGTGATATGGTCTCAACAGTAGTTGTTGCTTTATCCATTGATATCTTCGAATTGTAGATGTATGGACCCATATACAGACATGCAAATT
>PVLD010019285.1:0-36810 GCA_004027595.1 Dinomys branickii | reverse complement strand
GTTCCATTCAAACCAGCTATTCCTCTTCTGGGTATTTTCCCAGAAGATCTGAAAACATCATATCACTCTGATATATGTGCACCCATGTTTATAGCAGCGCAATTTGTAATAGCTAAAATGTGGAAGCAACCCAAGTGTCCATCCACAGAAGACTGGATTAAAAAACTGGCATTTTTATATAATGGAATATTATTCAGCTGTAAAGAAAGACAGTTTTGGGGACTTTGTAGGCAAGTGGTCAAAACTGGAGTCCATACTCATAAGTGAAATAAATCAGCGGTATATGTGCAGGCAACGTATTGTATCACTGGTGTAAGAACCTGAGGGTGGGAATATAAACTAAGAGACATGAAGGAAATCTGTTCAAAAACAAAGAACAGATGGGATGAGGGAAAGGAGAAAAGAAAGAGACAAAAATGTATGTATATATATATATGAATATACATATATGCAGGAGGGCTAACATGGTTCTACTATTGTGTTATATCACTTAATGCTAAGGAATAATTGATGACGGGTTATTTGATCAATTTTGTATGTCTCTATGTGTTATCCTGAACACACACTTTGAAGATATCAATATGCAAAGCTGCAACTATTGGTGGGTTTTTTTTTTGTGTGTGTGTCTTTGGTTTTTTGTTTTTTGTGTTTTTCTGTTGTTGAGAGGATTAATTGTCTGACCAATTTTGCATGTCTGTATCTGGGTTCATATATGTACACTTCAAAGATATCAATAGGTAAAGCAACAACCACTGTTGAGTCCATGTCACCTTGTCTGTAGTTCAGTTTTGATTGTACTATTTTTTATGCTAATTTGTGTCTGTTTGTTAATATGCTTTTGTGCTTTTATTAAAATAAAAAACTGTGTCAGAGCTGTTTCACTAACATTTTCCCTCTGTATTATACCAAACCATTTTTAAAAGGAAATCTAGGCTTCTGTTTACTTACTCTTGGATGGGAAAGTTCTTTCAAAGGGTAAGAATCAATGAAAGAAATAGAGAAACTAAGGACAGATTCAAATGTATATAATGTTTAAATAACTTTGCCAAAGCTTATAAATTAGAAACAGGGAGAGATTTTAGGAAATAAACTACAAGCTGATACTAGTCTGAAAGAAAATAGAAAGTAAACAGAAGTTCTGTTTGACACAAACATAATTGCACCCTAGGAAATACTGGATTTTCTTAATCACTTTTTCTAAATTAAAAAAAAAACTGGCCTTTACTAACCTTACTACATGGGAACGCGAAGTGTTCCATATTTTAAAGGTGAGTTATGTTTCATAAAGATTTAAAAAGCATCCGTACTCAAATTGGTACCATTCTACCCTATTTAGTAAAACTTTTAATTCCCTTGTTGATTCCATCTATTTTAAAGTGGCATTTTGTCTGGAGCCATTCTCTGAACTTCAGGTTAAATTGGCCTCCTGAGTTGCCTGATGCAGAAACACCAGAGGTTCGTCTTACACCCACCAAACCCTCTTTTTATTTCCTACTCTAGTTGGAAATGCTGACTCTCTTATCTAGAAGTATTTTGTACATATGCTTTCTCCTACCTAATTAGGTAACAGATTACTTTTGTTTGATGCTTCCTGGAAACACAAAGAAATCGAAGAGATTAGATAGAACATCTCTGTTTCGGCAGTGGGCACTTTGCAAGCTGCCTTACCCAGCTCCAGCTCTGTCTCCGTGTGCCTACCTTTCTTCGTTTCACTGCTTCCACCCAATTAGGCCATGTTTCCCGAATGCAAAGCAGCACTTTGCTTTTCCTGTTTCAATATTTTTGAACGGGACTTTGAAATAAATTTGAAAATTTCCTTATAACACTTCACTCACTTGATTGGGCTATCACAGTCCCTTCAATGAAGACAGTGGGTTATCTTCTGTGTAATACCTGCAGAATATAAAACATCATTTCATAAAAAATTATTTTCTTGAGGAAAGCACCTCTATGAAAAAAATAAAAAGAATATGTAAAAAAAATCTTAATAAAATACTGGCTTTTTAAATTAGACTTTAAACAGTTCTGCTACTTTTTTCAAGGATGTACATTATAAAGTTTTCTTCCTGAAATTCTTACAGAAGCAATTCTGAGATCCAAGGATACAGCTGAGGGACACAGCGCCTGCTGGGCAGGCACAGGGTTGTGAGTTCAATTCCAGGTACAAATCAATTTAATTAATTAATTAATTAATTAAAGCAATTTTTAAAGACCTGGAGATATATTTAACCACTTAGAAGTTGTAAGGAATATTCTTTCACAAGGAGACACTTCCTTTGTCAAGAACAGCTAAGCTGTTATTCAGCTGGATGCACTCACAAGGCATAAAGGGATATGTCCGTTCAAACTGCACACTGCCCACTTCCCTTAGTACCTTTTCTTCTTTCCCTTATCCCAGTTGCTCCTTCCTTTGAGTGGTTTCTCTCCCTTTCTTATTATCTAGTACACATTTTGAGTTGTATTTACTCTTTCATGTTCTTACACCAGGGAGACAATGTGATGTTTACACATGTGGGTCCGATTTATTTCACTTATGAGTGTGGTCTCTAGTTGCATCCATTTACCTATAAAAGCCTCAAGTTTATCTTTTCCATAGCTGAGTAATACTCCATTGTATGGAAATAATACCACATCTTTTTTATCCATTGCTCAGTTGGTGGCACTTGGCTTGTTTCCAAGATTTAGTTATGACAAATTGTGCTGCTATAAACATTGGTGCACATATATTGCTGTAGTTGATGTTTTTAATTCTTCTGGAAAAATACCCAGAAGGAGAATAGCTGGGTTAAGTGGTAATTCCAATCCTAGATTTGTGAGGAATCTCCAGACTAATTTTCACAGTGGTTTCACCAATAGACACTCCCACCAGCAGGGGAGAAATGTTCCTTTTCAGAAAGAGAAGTCTTATTACACTGCATTTGTCAAAATCCATGATTGCCCACCAGGGCCAAGCTACCTACATAAAGCAGAGTAGGAAAAAAGATGCCCACAGGCTCTCCGTAGTAGGCTCCTGCAAAGCCCTGAATTAAATTCCTGAAAAAAAGACTTCATAAGCTACTGCGCGGTTGAAGGAAACCTCAACTGGTTCCCAGACTTCTTGAATTGGAAGAATTATAATAGCAGGGCAAAAGAAGAAGTAATGGTGGCACCAGTCATTGTCCGGGTCAGAAGTTACACAGATGTTATTAGAAAAAAGCGCTCATAAAGTTGTGGTTTAGTAGAGGAGGGTAGCACTATACATGTCCTAATTTATTTCACCTATGGCATCTGTATTTGGGAAATTTTCCATTGCTCACTCATGCTTTGGGATGAACTTCACATGTGGTGTGGAGCGGGGTGAAGAGCAAAGGGAATGTGACCTGCAAAAATGCTTGTTTTCTATGGGCTTTTGGTACAAAACCAGACCCAGTTTTGATACAGTTTGACACAGCCTTCTAACCACGGAATTTAAGACTCTTACGGATAAAGCTTTGTAAGTTATTTACATTTCTGGGATTCTTTCCCCAGATTTTTACCTGAGAAAGTTTTAGTCAAATTACATTCCCTGAGGCAAGGCACACACATAATACTATTCACTTATCACCACTTCATATATATATATAACTGGGGGAAATGAGAGCACAAAAATAGAAGGGAGCAAAAATAGAAGGGATTTGTCCCTGAGTATCTCCTTTGTCCAAAAATAGATTTCGTAGTTGACCCAGGTCTTCAAACTTCTAATTCTGTGCTCTTTCCAGCAAACAATATCCATTTGGCTCTGAAGTAAACTTGTAAATGCACAAAGCCCACCAGACAAACGTAGAAGGTATGGTTGTATTTTGCACATCACTCGAGAAACCTTTCTGCACTGGACCTCTTGCGAACAGAGAAGCGCAGTGGAAAGGAAGACTGGATGGGGCTGTTCTCTGTGTGGTCCAGAGAGGATTTTACTACCGGAAGTGGGCCCTTCTGGCCACAGTTGTACCAGGAAACTCCCCCCTCCACTTGTTGTAAAGCCTTGTTTAAAAATATATATGCATCCATATACAAACATGCATATCTCTCCAATGTCCAGAGCGATTCTGTAACCAAAGAGATGGTACAGAAAGGAGAATGACAGAGACAGATGCATGCAGAAATTGTTTTAAAGAAGATATTTGCCCACTATGGGGAGAAACAGTCAGTTCTAAAGGAAAGGAAACCTGTACTTAAGCTAAACTTCCTCAGGATTAATTATCACCGTGTTTGGAATCCAAGCGACTTGACCCGTCATTAGTGGATAAGTGTAGGTTAGGGAGTAAATACCCACTCTGTCCACAATGAGACAGGTAGCCACACCAAGGTCAGAGACCTCTGGACCTGCCACCCCCCCCCACACACACATTAAGACCGTCTCTAGTGCTGTGCTGATGACGAAAAGCTGGAAGCCGTCTGAAGCCCAGGGAGGCAGCCAGCATAGCCTCAGGCTAATTAGCAGAAACCGCAGGTATAACCAACTGCTGGGCCATTCACGTAACCAACACTTGAGCCAGATGCCGCTCTTGGAAAAACATACCTCAGTGCTCCACATTGAAATTTCGTCTCTGGGCTTATAAAGAATGTACTGTGTGAGCAACACAGGCCTGGCTTGGGGAACCTGGGGCCATTCTGTGAGATATGGAGAGATGCTTTGCTGTTTTCCAAATGGCCGTTCAACTGTAAACAGCCTATTCAGCAGGCCTGGGAATCTACAGAAGCCCAGCCAGTGGAGGTTTTATGCACACCCAGCCTCACTATGTACTGATTTGTGGAGGGAAAGGATCAGATGGGTATAAAATCTCAAATGAAATAAATTAACCAAAAACTGCCTTATCAATAAAATTTCATTTACACCTCACATGCATATCTCTCAAATGACAAAAGCACCCAGACACCTCACATCTTTAGAACAAATGTCTTTTTCCTATTAATAAATACAGTACAGACCTCGAACACTTGTGTACTTAGTATGTGTTATTTGAAGATGGTGGCATTTGTTGATCTGAATTCATGCACTTGATTTACAAGGGTTCTCTTTATCCCATCTGACTTAATGTGACTTCAAACCCAGGGCCAATCTTTCTCATGAAGGAAACATTTAAGGATGTAAATGGATTTCATAACAATGTGGTGCCATACCCCATATATGATAGCACTCAATAGTTTAATATTTGTAAGGTCATATTCAATCTTAATGTGCTTTCTCCTATTTTGAACATATTGCTAGAAAAGTATCTACTCTGGAGAGGAACATTTGGCTATAAAACTAAACAGATCAGATCATAAAAGAAGAATTAATTACAAATAATTTTTTGCAGCCGAGAACACAGAAAAGTAGAGCATATAAATTGGTATAATGTCTTTCTGAGACTAGTTAATGGTTTTTTTTAAATAAAAAGTTAAAAAGCAAAGAAGGGCAAAAAAGGGCAGAATAATAATATAATTTTATGGCTTGTAAAAGACTGGCAGGGGATGCAGCCTGTCTTAAATATTGTTAATGTGGCAAGAACACATTACGTGCTCTTGTCCCTCTGTGTTTGCCTTGAGTTTTCCATCTGTATTAATTACCTTTCTCTTATTATAACAAACTACCTGAGATAACCAACTTGTTAAGAGAAAAGGCTTTTGGGGTTCACAGTTTTGGAGATTTCAGCCTATAGTCAGTTAGCCCCACTGCTTTGGGCCTGTGGTAAAGAAGAAAACCACAGCTGGAACACATGGTAGAATAACCTCACAGCCAGCAAAAGACAGTGAAAGAAGTGGCTAAGGAACCACAATCCCCTTTGAGAGCATATGTCCAATGACGTGAGACTCTCTCACAAAGTCCCACCTCTTAAAGTTTTCCCCATATTGCAGTAGCACCACCCTCAAGACCAAACCTTTAACATAAGGGCCTTTGGAAGGCCTTCAAGATTCAAACTATAGCACCATTTCCCGTATTCTTTCTTCTTTCCATGATCTCTCAAATTATGTTTTCTCCATTTCATGATTTCCTGTTTCTAAAATACAAACTCTCTATAGACTATAAAAAAATAGGATTTCTTTACATGAACATGTCCTAATATTCTGGTAGCAAGTAGAATAAATCTAAGTTCGTCTGGCACCTTTTATTCCTCCTATCTCTACTGCTTACTTTTACGGCCATACTTGTAACAAATGCGTATCTTGTTGAAAGAATAGAGAAGTTGAATATTGCCCATTATAAAAGCAGAGACTTGCACACATTAAAGTATGAACAGGAGCATGAATAGAAATGAAATGTGTTGACTTAAAGTACACAGAGAGAAGTTGAAGAAGAATATGTCACGTAGAAGGCAAACTTTAAAATGGAGAAATTTCTTTGCAAGTTTCAGATACATTCTGTTACTTAACTTTGAGAAAGCTTTTAATTCTAAGCCAGTATGTGTGGAAGTCCAGGATCTAAAGACAACAAAGTCTTTTTTTCTGAATGTTTCAGAGAAAAGTACATTTTCATTTTTGTATCATGAGAGGATTCCGGACAGAGTTAAAATTTCACAATAAAGTATTGTTTCAAAGAAATATCATGGACTTCTGATCTGAACAAGATTATGTTGATGCTTTTGCCCTATTCTTTCTTGCTAAGCAAATTATAAACTCAGAAAAATGGCACTGAAGACAACCAAAGGGTAAACTAAAAGATAGTAGCAGGTCACTTGTTTAAAATCACAAAACCGAAAGAACAGCATAGCAAAATGGCATGTTATGTTCATCCCTTGACTCAAACCATGGAAAAGAAAGCTAACCAAGCTTCCACTTCCAACACCTGTCCTACACTCGGGGTTAATTCAGATACACCCTTATTTCCTTGAATGAAATGAGATTGCCTTTGGCTGACATCAGATGGGGCAATAGCACCAAAGGGGATTGATTAGGAGCCTTGGCAACAACAATCACCCAGAAGAGGCCATGTGCTCCATCGCCAGGCCTGAGACTATGCTATCTTACCTAGAGGCACTAAGACAGGAAGAAAATGTTAACCAGAGGAACTCAGCTACAGAAAGAAGCCCGATTTGAGGGAAAATCCTTGGCTCTACAGGCCCAAGCCTATCTCCTCCAACCCAGAGGACACCAGGAGAGCCCACCTCACTCTTACCCACTGGGAGATACCTGGAGACAACCCTAGTGAGGCTGTTGCTTCTCCCCCTCCACCAGCAGCACACAGAACAGTGAGAGCTTCTGTGGCGTAAGATAAACTAATAAGGCCTAAATAACATTGTAAGACTCACTGAATTCCAGTGAAACCAAAACCCATGTAAGTAAGCCAAGACTCATATGTTAACCCTAAACAGGATGACTGTCTGGTAAAATAAAAGATTGTATCAAGACCCGGTGACTCCTAGCATGACAGAAAAGTCCAAGATATAGTAGGAAATTATCTATCATAACAAGAACCAAGAAAATCATACCTAGAGTGGGAAAAATAAACAACTGACAAAGACACTGAAAAGAACTATTTGACAAGGATTTTTTAAAAATAGCCACTATAAAAATGCTTCAGAAATCAGTAATAAGTTCTCTTGAATAAGGCCAGGAATAGAGTTCAGCGGCACAGCGCCTGCCTGGCAAGTGCCAGGTCCTGAGTTCGGTTCCCAGTACCCCCCCCAAAAGAGTTCCCTTGAATGAAATGCAAAATTCTTTAAAAATCTTAGCAAGGTAAAAGAAGATATTAAAACAAGAAAATGGAAGCTGTAGCACTAAGAAAAAGAAAGAAAAGTTTGCTTGATGACTAAGTAGCAGAGTAAAGATGATAGAAGACAGAATCCATAAATTCAAAGAAAAAACATAGAAATCACCGAATATGTACAAAAGAAAGAAAATAGAGTAGGAAGGAAAATGCCCAGAGCCTTAGGAACCTGTGGGACTATAACAAAAGTACTTTTATCATCAGAAGGAGAGAAGAAGGTGGAGCTCAAAGAGAATTTGAAAAAATTGTGAGGAACTTTCCCCAAGATCAAGTGTACATACTTAAGAAGTGAGTGAGTGGCTCCCCAGAAAGGAAGCGCACATCACCGACACAGATAATCAAATAAATGACAGCAGATTTTGCATTGGAAATTATGGAGACCAGAAAGAAGTGGTATGCTTTTCAAATGCTGAAAGGAGAGAACTATCAGCTTCAAAAACTTTATCCAGAGAAAATATCCTTTAAGACTAAAAGGAAAAGAGTAAGGGAAAGATGATAAGAAACAAGAAGGAGGGATTTTCTTGCTGTGGAGGGAAGGAGAAAAAAAAGCAATTGAAAATAAAGATATGCTATATATGTTCATATTACATACATATATAATAACATATTCATATTGTGAATATATATATATGAATTCCCCCAGACAAGCAAAAGATAACTAAAAGAGTTTCTTGCTAGCATGCTTATCATTAAAGTTTGATTTTTAAAAACTATTTAGAGAGAAATGGAAAGATAAAATAAGAAATTTTATTTTTTTAAATTTTTTTATTTTTAAAGATAATGAAAACATATTAACAAACAGACATAAACAAAACAGCACCTAAACAATGGAAGCAAGGCAGAGTTTCAGACAAGTGATAGAAAATTAACAATAGCTATTATATTATATATTGTTATCTTCAAATCAGTTACTCAGTTCAACAGATACAGACATTCGTTTCATCAAACAAACATTAACTGTTCCTTTCAATAAAGCAATACAAGTCAGTAGTATACTCAGTTACCCTGTGTGTGTATATATTTTTTTTTCCCTTCTTTCTTTTTCTCCTTTCCCTCATCCAAGTTGTTCACTTCCTTTGAACACTTTCTTTCCCTTTCACAATATCTATTACACCTTTCAGATTTTATTTACTCTTTTAGATTTCTACACTAGTGAGACAATACAGTATTTACACATGTGGGTCTGATTTATTTAACTTATGAATATGGACACTAGTTGCATCCTTTTACCTATGAAAGCCTTGAGTTTATCTTTCTTTGTACCTGAGTAATATTCCACTATTTAAAAATATCACATCTTTTTTTTATCCATTCTTCAGTGGATGGGCATTTGGGTTGCTTCTATGATTTAGCTTTTACAAAGCAGCTATAAACATAGATGCACATATATTGCTGTGGTATGATGTTTGTAGTTCTTCTGGAAAAATACCAAAAAGGGAAATGGCTGGGTTGAATGGGATCTTTAGTTCTAGTTTACTGAGGAATCTCCAGGCTGATTTCCACAGGGGCTGTACGACTCTACACTCCCACCAACAGCGGAGAAGGGTTTCTTTTTCCCTACAGCCCCTCCAGCATTTGTTATTGGTTGATTTCTTGATGATAGCCATTCTCTCTGGGGTGAGGTGAAATCTCAGTGTTGTTTTAATTTGCATTTCTCAAATGACTAATGATGAACATTTTTTCATGTATTTATTTGCCATTTGTATTTCTTTATCTGAGAAGTGTGTATTCATCTCCGATGCCCATTTTTGGATTGGGCCTTTAAATTTGGGGAGGTTTTTTTTTTTTGGCTCTTTATATGTTCTAGATAGTAGTTCTTTGTCTGAGGGAAAGCTAAATTTTTTTCCCAATTTGTGAGTTTTCCAAGAAATTTTAAAGTGTCATGAAAAATGACAAAAGCAGAACTCTCTATGGTATGTATAGTCAGCTACCTTTTTACTCATAAATTTTATAGATCATAGTTGATGTTTTAATTAAAATGATCACACCACCTCATATTTAAGACAATGATATTTTAACTGTGGGCAAAGTAAAGGGATTTAATTGAAAGTAAGATTGCCACACTTTAGAAGAAGTGATAATTTGTCAATGCCAGTAGGCTGTGAGAAGTTACATGTATATTTTAATACCTAGAGAGCAACCGTTAAGAAATTATCTAAAAGTATATTCCACAAAATAGTAAATAAGCAAAATAGAATTTTTAAATGCTCAAGTAACTCAGCGAAAGGCAAGAAAAGGAACAAAAATCAGAAGAAACAAGTACAAAAACAATAGTTTTTACCTTAAGCACTAGCATTTGTCATTATCCTAAATGTAGGTGGACTAAAGACTAATCAAAGGACAGAGATGAGCACAGCGGGTTAAATAAAATGATTGATCCAACTATATTCTGCTTATAAGAGACTCAATTCAAATTCATCTACATAGGTAAATTGGAAGTAAAAGAATGGGAAAATGTGCAGGAAAACCTTTTTAAGTGAGTATGGCTATATTAACATCAAGAGTTCAGAACAAAAAAATTACTGGAGGTAAAGAAAATGTATTACAAAATGTTTAAAACAATGTTTAGGCTATTATCACCAAAAACAGCTTTGAGTACCACAAATGTTGAAGTCCTGAAAGACACAAATTCTTAAAATCTAGAATACCTAAAGTCTAAAATCCCAAAAGATCAAAAAATATAATTTTGGAAAAAAATTTTTAAAAATTATTTAAAATGCATCTATTTACATTTTAAAGGCAATATACTTCAGAAACAGTTAGAAACATCACAGAATAATCCCTATGTCGCTTTATACAATAAACTAGGTAATAACAAAACATTTTTGCAGGCACAAACTCAGATATTATAATAAAAATAACAAAGGTATTAGAGTTAGGAATAGATAAACCATACTCATATAGAATAGATCAAAAAGTGAAATGCATAAAAACGTATCACTGTGGTTGGTAAGCGTGTGCAGTAACCTGCAATGCCATGGGTACTATAAGCCTTAATGAAACTTATCAAGTGCCACGGTGTTTTACCACCTCATACAAGGTTGCCTTAGACTCCAAAATCTTTAGAAATTTTCTTTCACAAATGTAAATGGAGGAAGTTTTACCATCTTAAAATATATGCACAATGTTTATATAAAAACCTAACCTTGTGATCATGCACCCTCTTTGACTTGAATTTGCAAAAAAACCCCAAAATAATTAGAACTCCTTCAAATTCTTTATACAACTTATACCTCCAATAGTGAATTAGAAATAATGCATACATCAAAATAGCATAATAAATTATAAAGCTGGCAATTTTCAGTAGTGTGAAAAACAAAACAAAAAACGCTAAAAACTATTTGACAGGAAAAAGACATAGTACGGCATACATATTGGGCAACTGCATGAAAATGGTACATAACAGCTGGCTGACTTTCACAATTACTGACTATATTTTCAATCTTGCATAGGTAGTTGCTTTTATACTTCCTTTAAGGGGTGTCTCTCCGTAGGGAATATATTCACATTTCTATGACATGCTGCTCAGTTTGAAATTCTTCTATGATTCCATATACATCATATACCAACATGAGAATTCCATATTTAACTTTCCTCTCTTCTCTTCCCTGCCTGTACATTGTCTGGGATATGCAGAAATCCGTTCCATGTGTGTTCATAAGCAGAACAGGAATTTGGCAGAAACAGTAGTGGTGATCAAACAGCAACACTGTTGCATGAGAGTCTGCTTTTCCTGGCACGCACGTAATCAGTTTCCAGCCAACCAGTATATCCACTGCCTTCTTCAAGCAAATGTGGCTTTTATTAATTAAAAGCTTCTGGAATTTCATCAGCCAGAAGGAATGCCAATGCAGACGAATATGCACTTCTAAACTGAGGTTGTTAGTGAACTAGGTCCGTTTTGCCTTCCCAGCAATATGCCTATCATTGCATCGAGGAGTGTTGCAAAAGAGAGTTTATTGGCAATGCAACCATCACGTAGAGATTTACATTTCCACGATATGGTATGGAGGTATTTATAGGCTAAAGAGACACAGTGGTCTGTGACATGGGGAAAGGTGATTAGGGGTAAAGAAGAGCGAAGGAACAGTGGGTTACACATAGTTAGGCAAACTTTGTGGCTCTTCAGAAGATACATGCTTAGTAAATGGTGGCATTAATGTAATCTAAGGGTGAAGTTTTTTACTTTCCAGTGTCAAAAGATCACCCATCAGTAGCCTACAAAGGCCCAAATCAAGGGTAACTGATGTCAGTCACTCTGGTAGACAAAACATCCTCCAAGTGTCTAAAAAACAATTTAGGCAGCAATTAACATCCTTATATCAAGGGCTTAGCTATAGCGAAACTAATGGGAGTGTACTGCTTAGCTGTAGAACTTGTAACATCGTTGATAACACAAGTGAAGCTGGAGGACTGAATCAGGACTTTCCCCAGCGTGCAAGGTTTTATTGTCCCTCATATAACGTGGCCAATCCCTTTCCCAGAATTTGGCTTTGTCTCTTTCACATGGAGTCTTTTTTTCTCCACGGCAATTACAGTTTGTTTGCTTGTTTTTTAGATTTCGGCATTCAAGGTGTCAACATTTCAAATTTAAATTGCAGGATTGTAATATTCCATATTTTATGTTGTAAGGATTTTGACCTTTCAGGAATTTACTATTCAGGATGCTAGTTTTTAGGACTGTGTCTTTGGGAATTATGATCATCACCAGATGAACGTCTCAGTCCATCACAAGACGTAAGGACCCTACATGCACACACAAGAGACCCCCAAAATGAAGCAAAAGCGAGGGAAGCTCAATTCCTAAGGACACATTTTTCTCCTATTTAACGTTTCTGAAAAAGAGAAACTTATTACAGGAGATAATTTAATGTAAAAAAGCTGCTAATTAAAAAACTTATTAAATCAGCACTATGCTTTACATTTCAATAGTATCTTAGAAATTAAAATATGGTATCATTGCTTTTTAATGTGTTTCTAAAGTATAAATCTTGATGCATTTTTAGACCAAAAGAAACCAATATTGGTTGATTGACAGAATGTTGGAGTCCTCACTTATAAATTGAATTTCTAAATCCAACCAGACATAAATACACATGGCCTCTGGCTTATGATGGTTTGATTACACTTTTTTCAAATTTATGATGGTTTGAAAATATTTTGAACGTGCTTTAAGTTAGGCTAGCCTAGGCTATCATAGTATGTTCAGTCTATTAAATGTATTTTCAACTTAACAATATTTTCAATTAATAATGAGTTTCCAGGACATGATCCTAAAATAATCAGCAAAAGTTAGTAAGGGTTACTTTCTGCCATAAGGCAAAAAGTGTGTAGTCTAAGACTACCACCAATAAATCAGCATATAAAACAAAGCAAATAACCTTTCTTTTCTGTGCCAAAGTTTCTATCTAACAGCTTAATTTTGCTTACTGCACATTTCACATTAACCACTGTGAAATTGCTCGGACTAAACGCTTGATTTTTGGTTTTGTTTTAGTTTTAATGCATAAAGAGCATAAAACCCAAAATTTGGTTGATGTCTGCTGGTGTCATGCATACCCTTTAGCAGATACTTACGTTCAGAAATCAGCTTTAGAATTTTTCTAGGGTCCTAAGCAAATGGTTATATCTCCTACTTACTGTTGCTTTAGCTATTCTTGAGCTTCTCAAATATCTCAGGTTATTTTGCTATCTGTTCTAGATATCTAGTATATTTTGTTGAGCTGTGTATAGGTCTGGGGAATGTGACCGGACAGTACCAAACTGTTTCCGAAATAGCTGTACAGTTTTAAACACTCAAGAGCAGAGTTTGCACATTCCCAGCATTTTCTGTGCTCACAAATACTCAGCATTTTCTCACCATTTAAGTTTTGCCAATTGGCCATCTACAAAATAGTTGTTACTTTTCTTACATTCCTTTGTCTTTTTATTTTAAATGTAATAGTTTTGTCATTTGTTTACATTGTCCCATTAACTTTTTTTCAGTTTCTTCTTCTTGTGTATTTTACCGGGAGCTCAGCTCCAGTGGAGACTGTTTTATCTACACAGGTGGGAATTCTGTGAAGGGTGTGAGACTGTTCCTGAGGAGAGGTTTTGTCTGTGCTGGGACCCGGTTGGTCTCAGACCTGTTTTTAAATAAATATTTGAGCAGGATACATTGTTCTTCATAGTGTCTGCTCCCATGCTTACCATTTGCTATTGCAGTTTTTCTTCCTGATACCAGGAGATTTCTCTTTCTTTGTACCTGTTTTTGATTATTTCCATGGTTATTCTCCTCTCTTTTATCAAATGTTTTTATGTGTTAGAATGAAAAAGAGAGTCCATGCCTGCTCATTCTGTTATATTACCAAACTTCTGCCCTGCTTTGTAGTTTGTCTGGTTCATGGAAAAGTAATTCCTCCGTGTAAATAATTTCAGGTTGTAATTTGGTTTCTAAAAAAATTAGACCCCAGGAAGAAGAAAATGCACTTCTGAACTGTTATTCTAATAGCTATCATTGTTGGTGTCAATTAATTAATTGACACCCTGATTTCAAAACAAATTTCATTCATTTTCTCCAAGGCAGGTCAGTTCTCAGAATTCACAGTTCACATAAAATCAATTTTGGGGCCCTGACAGGCTTAGGGTTAGATATGGGCTATTGATCAAAATTATAAAGGCTACCCTGAATATTTTGGAGACACAATCTGACTACAAGAAATTTTTGCTTCAATATGGCTATGGTGGCACACATATGTATCACTGGCATCTATGTGCCCTAGTACATGCCCAAACTTACAATGCCTAATTAATGTTTCATATCATCAACCTATGACTTCAAAAGTTAATTTTTAATCATGTGAAAGCTTAGTAAATTATTTCATAAAATTAATAATTTCATAAAATTTCCTTATGCATAACACGTGCTATTGATTATGTTAATAGCTTTGGATTTAGAAGTATGGTTAGGTGAATTCTGAAATCAATTCTTTCTTTAAGGAAACATAGATCATTTATAAGTCTTAGTGACTTAAGTCATTTTTTCCCCACTAAAAAGAGATATGTGGTTATTCACATAGAACATAATTCCTGCAATCATCATAATACTAAAAATATGACATGTGGCTGCAATCTGCTCCCAGGGTGGTGCCACCTTCCTCTCACACTGCCAGGCAGGCTGCCAGGGCAAAGGTGACCCACACAAAGCTGTAGGAAATCCTGGGATTCCTACCTGGTACCAGCAAGAATAAGCTGAAGAACACATATAGAAAGTAGCTAAGAAATATCATCCTGATAAGAATCCGAATGCTGGAGACATTTAAAGAAGTAAGTTTTGCATGTATTGTCAAATCCAGAGAAGCATGAGTTATATGACAGATATGGAGAACAAGGTCTTCCTTAGGGAAGGCAGCAGCGGAGGTGGTGGCATGGATGCTATTTCCTCTCACAGTTTGGGTGGAGGATTATTCAGCTTCATGGGCAGAGTAGAAGTTGAAATGGCAGAAGAGGAGAAGACATGATGCATCTGCTCAAAATATCCTTAGAAGATCTGTATAACAGTGAAACAACCCAATTACCGCTTAGCAAGAATCTACTACATGCAGTGGTCAAGGTGGAAAGTTGGGAGCTGTCCAGAAATCTAGTGCTTGTTGGTGCCAAGATGCAGCCATCATGATCAGACAACTGGCTCCTGAAGGACACAGCAGACGCAGTCTGTGTGATGTGCCTGTATTGCAGAAGGAATGGGGGTTAATAAGAAGGACCACTGAAAAAATGTGAAAAGAAGAAGGTAATTAAAGAAGTCAAGATTTTTGGGATTCCTGTAGACGAAGGCATGAAACACAGACAGAAAATTATACTCAGTGGGGTTGCAGACCACACCCCAGAAGTGGAACCAGAAGACATGATTCTTTTGCTCTGGCTCAAAGAACATAAGATGTTTCAGAGAAATGGGAATGATTTGCACTGGGCACTTTATGTGGATTTCAGTTCACTTTTAAGTACCTTGATGGGCATCAGACTGGTGAAATAGTTCCCTGCCAAAGTAATTGAACCAGGATGTGTTCTCACAGCTGAGGTAAAGGAACGCCACTGTACCATAATCCCTTTGAAAGAGCTGATCTTTACCTAAAGTCTGAATGTGCAGTTTCCTGAAAACAACTGGATCAACCCAGATAAATTTTCTGAACTAGAAGATCTTCGGCCATTTATGCCAGAGGGTCCTAATATAATTGGAGAAATGGAGGAAATAGAGCTTTGGGAATTTGATAGCACTCCATCCTCGGGAGGCAGTCAGAGGCAGGAAGCCTGCAATGATAGCTCTGATGGAGAAAGGGGTAGCTAGCTGGACCTGAAGCGCCCATTAGTGTGTCCTTTGGTATTCTCGGCCGACAAACGGCACAGGCAGATTTTCTTTCCACATTTGCTTAATTTGTTCTCAGGGATCCAGCTTCCATGTGATCGATAGATGAACTGATGGGCAATTGTTGGTCTCTGTGTAACTTTTAAAATTGCTATAGTATCTTACAGAGAGTGTAATTTAAACTAACCACAAAGTCGAACATCTTCATTTTGACTATTCTGTAGTAGAATAAAGTCCTCAAAAGGAAAGGAGATTCTCTTTCACACTTGGGTTATAAGTTTCAGTCCTGGTATCTCAGCTTGATTTTTATCAGCTTTGTGTAGATTTTATGTCTCATATTTTAAATGCAAGTCTCACACTGTGAAGTGTGTACAGTTTGTCCAGAAGGTTTATGTTTGGCTACACCTGTGTAGGCTGCTACAAAGAATCTCATAGATTATACCTATTATTTAGATACATGAAAAAATGGGCTTCACACACAATGGCTTTGGAGCTGACTGGAAACAATGGAAAATTACATTAGTAATGATCGGGAAGTTCTTTAGTTTTCTTTTTTCACCATCTTATGAAAAGTTAAACTTGATAATAAGAAGCAGTTGGTGTAAAACAATTTAATTTTACTTAACTGAGGCAAAAATGTAGTGGTTAAAAGAATTCCAAATATCTTATTTATGTACGTTTTGTTTTTTCTAATATTTATTTTTTGAAGGCATTCAAGCATAACTTGCCCTTATTCTCCATTATAGAACTATAAATTAGATTTTCTTGAAAGGTCCAAAAATATTAAATTTCTTATTTGTAACAGTGTTTGCAGGCTGAAACAGAGTTTTTTATTCAAGACTGCTATATAATTGAGAAAATAGCACTAATAATGAAACCATTTTGGAAAAGAACTAAGTCTTATCCATGGCCAAAGCCAAATTCACTCTTTCCACTACTTAATCTTGACTGTGCCCTGGTCATAACTGAATGCCTTACTCCATGTAAATTTTTGAGAGAAGGGAAAATTATACTAACGTATACCCATATTTGGTTTGCTGGGTGGTGTAATACTATCCACTGTGATCATCTCACCGCTATCACTCTGCGTCACTTATTTCACACGTGTACTGAGTATCAGTTATGTGAGAAACTCTGAGAACAGAGTAAGGATGACCGAGAGAAAGACTGTGACTTTAGGATGCGTTCTAGTTGGTGGACAGCTGTTTAAGCTACCGAACTAAATGTTGTCTAAAAATCTCATTATAAATATGGAAATAAAGATGAACGAATAGCAAAGCACAGGAGATAAAACTACACAGAGAAAAATAGAAAGAAAGCTCATTTACTCTGGTAATATCAAACAAATTGCCGTCATATAAGGGTATACAGAGACCAGATTATCCAGAAGACGTAATAATTCTACTAATACATAGAGCCAATAAGAGAGCTTCAAAATCCATAAAGAAAAACGTAACAAAACCCAAAGGCTAAGTAAATAAATCCATTATAGTTAGGGATTTTAATACTTTCCTCAGTGATTGATAAAACAAATAACAATAAATATGAATAAGGATATGAGAGACTTAAAATAGCATTAAACATTTTAACCTAATTAATATTCATGGAATATCCCAAACAAAATCTATATAGAATACACACTCCTTTTTTTTTTTTTTTAGAATACACGTTCCTTTCAAATTCAAGTTGAAAATTTACAAAGATGGAGCATATTCTGGACCATAAAATGAATTTCGATGTACTTTTTAAAAGTGAAAATATACAAAGTATGTCCTCTGATGTTGATGGAATTAAGTCAGAAATCAAAAATCTTTAACAAATCTGAAGAACTCCATTAAAAGCAATGAACTTCAGAATAACTTGATGGAAGAAGAAATAAGAGAATTTGATAATAATTCAAACAGTATGAAAGCCCAACATAACAAAATTATTTAAATATTGAAAGAGAAACATATAGTTTGCTTATTTTAGAAAAGTGAGAAAACCTAAAGTCCTAAATTTCCACCAGAAGGAACTTGGAAAGGAAAGACCAACACATCAATGTAGATTTTTAAAGTAAGAAATAAAATAAGAAAGCAATGGAATTAAAAATAGGAAAAAATAGACAAAATTAATATAGCAAAAACCATCTTTGAAAAGTTCAGTAACACTGAGAAATATTTAATGCAAGTAATCAGAAAAAAATACAGAGACTATATAAATTACCAATAGCAGGATCAAGAGTTAACACAGCTCTATAGATTTCTGAAAGCAGAAATAATATTATAAATAATTGATGATAATATTCACAATGTAAAAGAAGAACAGAAGTCTTTAAATACATGAATTACCAAAAGTTACCCAAAAATGAATAGATAACATGAATATATGGTAAAGAAATTAAACTCATATTTGAAATCCTAAAGGTTCAAATGGTTTCAGTGGACAATTCTACCAAACACTTAATGAAAAATTAATGGGAATTCCACACACTCTTCCCCAAAAGGCAAAAAACAGGAATACTTCCCAATTCAATCCATGATGTCAACATATCCTGACCCTAAAACCAAATGTGTCTTGGAATAAGAAACTTTGGCTCAATATTTCTCATAAACATAGATGCAAAAATACTTATCAAAATATTAGTGAATTATATTCACCAATACTGTACATAAAAACAGTATGCCATGACCAAGTGATATTTAATGAAAATATTTATGGATGGTATAATATACAAAAACCATTATTTATAATGTAAAGAGATAACAAATTCTATTTGACTGTCTCAGGGGATACAGGAAAGCACTTGACAAAATTCAGTATCCATTCATGACAATAAATGTTCAGCCAACTAGGAACATAAAGAAACTTCCTCAACCTGTCGAAGAGATAAAAACCTACCACTAATACCCTCATTCTTAATAGAAAAGTGAATGCTTTCTCCCTAAGATCGGACAAAAAGCAGAGATTTCTAACCTAAAAAACTAAAACATGTTACAAGAAATATAAAGGTAAAGATATCAGAAATGAAGGAAGAAAAACTGTCTTTAATTGCAATGATGAGATTGTATATGATAAAAATTATCCTGTGAAATTTAGAAAAAAAGCTTTATCTTACATGATATTAGGGCAAAAGATCAATATATAAAAGTCTTAGTTAGACACATGGACTATTAGAACAGAACAGAGTGCATAGAAGTGAACTGATTTTTCTATGAGGGTGCTAAGATGACACACTGGGCAAAGACAGCCTCTTCCAAAAAAGGTGCTGAGCAAACTGGCTACCCACAGGTCAAAGAATGAAACTAGATCCTTCTCTCATACCAGTTAGAAAAATAATCCCAAAATGGATTAGAGACTTACATGTAAGACCTGAAATAATGAAACTACCAAAAGTATAGACTAGGAGAAAGCACATGGAAAATGATGTAGGACATGAGATAAAACTAAAAAGCTCCTGCACCACAAAGGAAAAAAATTATCAAGGGAAAAAGACAACCTACAGAACAGGAGAAAATATATTCCAATACCCATCTGATAAGGGGATTAGTGTCCACAACGTATGTAAGGAACCCCAAAAACTAAAGAGCAGAAAGCAAATAAGCTGATAAAAATATGAGCAATGATCCAAACAGATATGTCTCCCCAAGAAAGACTTACAAATTAACGAAGGATCTATATGTAAAAATGTAAATGTAACCAGGAAAGGTAAGTCAAAATAATGAACTATCGTCTCAGTTCAAACAAATGGTTATTATTAAGAAGACAAAAAGATAGCAAGTCCTGGCAAGAATGTGGGAAAAAAGGAAGCCTTGCACATTTTTGATAGGAATATAAATTAGTATAGTCATGTGGGAAACAGTATGGCAGTTCCTTAAAAAAATTCAAAATAAAATTGCTATAGGATCCAGCAATCACATTAATGTGCCTCTCACCATACAGATGAAGAGATAAAGAAAAAGTGGTACGTGTACACAATAGCCTACTACTCAGCCATAACAAAGGATAAAATCCTGTCATCTGTGTAACATGGATGGAACTGAGGGTCATCATGGTAAATGAAATCAGTAAGGTATAGAAATACAAGCACTGCAGGGCATAAAAACAAGCAAATGCAGAAAGAAGAATAAAAAAGGTAATCTCATAGAAGTTGAAAGCAGAAATGTTAGTTACCAGAGCTGAGCCTGGGGAGAGCATCAAGGAAGGAAGGGTTAGAAAAACTTAAACAATGGGCCCTGAGTTACAGCTAGAAAGGTGTATGCAGGAAGGTGTATGCACTATCACACAGGAGAATGAATATAGATAACAGTAATGTGCTGTATATTAAAAAAAATTAGGATCACAAATGCTTTCACAATAAATGATAAGTATTTCAGGAGATACACATATTCAACTTTATTTAAACACTGTTCAATGGGTGCCATAAATATGCAATATATACAATGCATATGACATGTACATGAAACAGTACATGGTTCTCCACAAAATATGCAATTTTCATGTTTTTGTGTATAATTTAAATAAAAAAGGAGTCAAACACATATATCTGTGTTTTATTCCAGCATATCTGAAGAGAGGATGTATGCAGGACCTGTGAGTGTTCAGAACCATGCACAAGTGGAAAGTAAGATTTCTAAAAATCATAAAACACGAAGTAGTGATAAATTGAACAAAGCGCATGCCAGGCCTATCCACACACTGCAAGTTCCAAACACTGCTGAGAAAAATAATGACAAACACAATGAGTATCATGTTACTAGATCAGAAGACTGAATACTGTTAAAATCTCAGTCATGCCCACACTACTGTAGAGACACTCTACAACCCCCATCAATATTCCACTTATTCTTTATTTAGAAAGCAACAGGTGGATCTAAAATGTATGTGGAAATGCAAGCACACAGAAGGCCCCTAACAATTCTGAAACAGTGCAGTTGAAGCACTCACACTAGCTAATCTCAAGGTTTACTACAATATGAAATTGATGGGATAGTACGGTGCTGATGGAAGGATAGATCTATACATCAAAAGAATGGAGCAGTGAGCTTGGAAGCAGACTTACTTGAAGATGAAAACTTGACATTTTTCAACAGCTCAGAGTAATTCAGCGAGGAGAGGAAACCCCTCACAAACAGTGCTGGACACTGGAACATTCACATTCAAAAAATTCTCAATCATTACCTCATATTTTATATAAGAACTAACTCCAAATGATTACAGGCCTAAGTATACAGACTGAAATTACAAAATGTCTAGGAAAAATTCATATGAACTTTAGTTGGTTATGTTTTCTAGATTGGCACAAAAAGCACAAATCATAAAAGAAAACATTTGAAAATTGGACATCGTTCAAATTTGAACCACCGTTAAGAAAATTAAAATATCAATCACAGTCTGAGTGAAAATACTTGCAAATCTTGTGTCTGATACAGGACTTATATTTAAATATATTAAGAGATTTTACAATTCAATAAGAATCAACTTGATAAAAGAAATCAAAGATATGAACGGCCAGTTTACAGAAAGAAATAAATGAATTGCTTGGAAAGATTTTTATTCTATTAGTCAGCAGAAGACTAAAATTTTTTAAATGATGTTTCAATATGACCAAGATTGAAAAGACTGCTAGGATAAAAGTTGGTGATAATGTGGGGAAACTGAATATGTTTTGCTGATTGTAATACAAAATGTTATAGTCACGGTGAAAAGTAGTTCAGTAGATAAATTTATTCTTACCACCTGACTCTTCCCACTCTTTGATATCCACTCAGGAGAAATGAAAGTATACATTCACCCAAAAACCTATATGCCAGTGTGTAAAGAACCCTTATTCATAGTAGCTACAAATGGAAACAACTGGCATATATATGTTATATGATCATGAACAGCTAAGCTAAGTGAGATATAGACAGAGACAGGCTGAGGTCTACTAACTGAGTAATGTGAATTTTAGAAAACAATGGAGACAGATAAAATCAAGAAAGGAAAATCACCAAGGAAATAATTTCAAAAAGTTTCTCAGAACTGAAAGACTTCGGTGGCCCTGAATCAAGACCAGCAGTTTTCTGTAGCTGTTGGTTTCAAGCAGGAGCATAAAGTGGTATCTTTCTATGGTCTGTTGGCCATTTCAGAACTTTAGAAATGTAATGGTCAATCCACTAGAAAGTAACAAATAACTAAATAAATTTTATGAGAGGACTTCAAGATGGCGACCGGGTAGACAGCAGAGAGAGAACCTCCTGGAAGAATGCCACTCAGACAAAGAAATATAGGAATATAGCAACACGTGAAGGACAGAAGGGAAAGAGGTGGGTATCCTGAACTCAGGAAGGATCTGAAATGGGAATGGAAGTCCTCGGAAAGACTAAGCAAAACCTCTGCTGGAGGAAAGGATCGGAGATCCCCCTAGTGCACTCAGGGGGAAAGAAGGAGGAAGTCACTGCTCCAAGCACACCTATGGCCCGCACCCTCGTTCTGACATTCACAGCTTCAGCTTCAGAGGCCCACACTCATGGAAGCCTCCCGACTCGGCCAGGGGAGAGCAGAGTTCCGAGAGCTGGTCCAGGGCTGAAAAGGGGAGGGCGCAGCCAGGAAAGGAGGCAATGGCAGTTGGGAGCAGTTGTTGAACCCAGTGTGAGAATGAGAGGTTGCGGCAGCCACTGGGGCAGAGTCCCCACCCTGCGGCAACCTTCCTAATCAGCGCCTGGAGAGAATCAATGCAACTAGTACACAGCCCACCACGCCCGGCTCTGCGCCTGCCTCGAGGCAGTGCCCCCTGCCTCTCTGCTGGATGAGCCGCTACCGGTGGAGAGCAGCGGGGAACCTCGGCGGTGAGGTGCGGCAGCTCCCAGGGATCCGGCCGAGGAGCGGATGGGGGTTCCAGTGCCGCAATGGGAGGGAGATGCAGAGGGAGGTGGGTCGCGTGGCTCCCTGCCCTTCTCACTCCAACATCAGGCAGGAAGCACGAGCTGGGTCGCCGGAACTCAGCTCCCACCCTGAACTCTCTCTGGGAGTACCTTGAGTCTCGGCAGCTTGAGCAAGGACCGCCTGTTCCTGGCAACAATGGGACGAATCCATGGTCTTCAGGACTCACCCCAAACTATTAATGTGAGCACCAAGAGGGTCTCCTTACAGCTTGCACATATGAACCTTGCATGAACCCATAGCAACAAATTAGATGAAAAGCTGCAGACCGGGAGTCTGAAAAACAACAACATACTCTATACAGCAGACCTGAGCAAATCCTCCAACTCTATTCTAGAACTAATCTTTAAACTCAGTTCATACCCGGAATTAACACAGTGAGAATAGGCCAGGGAGATTTCAAGCCCTTATACCAAGCATTGTAAGTTTATCCAATGCCCAGCTTCAAGGGGTGGGGAATGGTAATACTGGACATCAGGAGGAGGGAGGAGGAGAAGAAAGGGCCTCTGGCATCGAGGCAATGGGACAGAACTGAATGGGTCACCGAGGGCACCCCGAAGGGGGCACGTGCCCCTGCGGCTGCTCCACTGTGGGCCTTATGGCTGCTGCGCTCTGGGCCCTGCTGAGGGCTCCCCACAGACTAGACCCACCCCCATCCAGAGCACGGCAATGGGGTGGAGCCGGCGGTCCGCTGTGAGTATAGGTGCTTTTGCACCTCGGACCATGGCAGTTTGTATACACCCATGTATGCTATAGTATAGTCTGAGGTAGCTATATCTCTTCCCAAGGTGAGAGTCCAGGGGTATAGATAAACCCAGGAATACAGTTATCACAGGGAAGATGACTGATTGAGTGGTAGGGCAACGGAGATGAGGGAGGAGAAAATTGAATGATCAAATAGGCCATCATCTGTGTAACTGAGTAACATGTGAAGGTAACATTATGTAGGACAGCATCCAGAGCTAATTCTCTTCTATGTTCTCTATAATTTGTATTTCCTCAATCATTTTTGTATTAACAGAAGTGAAAATAACTTTATATTATGCAGCATCCAGTGCTGATTCTCTACTATCTTCTCTATAATTTGATATTTCCTTTAATGTTTGTGTGTTAACTAGTGTGAAGAGATGACATTATGTAATACAGCATCCAGTGCTAATTCCCTGCTATGTTCTGTATAATTTTGCATTTTCGATATTGTTTATGGCTTGTTCTGGTTCGTATGTCTCCATTCTTTTGTCTTTAAAATAAAAAATTTTTAAAAATTTCTCAGAACTGAAAGACTTCGTATTTGATTCAAACAACTCAACTCATGCTTGGTAAATTGATGAAAACAGACTTTTATCAAAGTACCCTTAGAAAACTAGAGACACAGGTAAGATCTTTAAAAACTTCTATTCTTAAATGAATCATTTAGTAGAGTGAAGAGACAACGTACAGAATGGGAAAAACATTTTGCCTGCTATTCTTCAGTTAGAGGACTAATAGCTAAAATATACAAAAGAAGTAGACCACCTAAAATAAAACACCCAATCAAGAAATGGACAAGAGAAATGAATAAATATTTCTCAGAAGAAATACAAATGGTCAACAAACATGTGAAAAAATGTGCAACATCTCTGACTACTAGAGAAATGCAAGTTAAAACAAAGCTAAGACTCTACCTCACACCAAAAAGGAGAAGTAGTCATCAAGAAGTAAAAAGTAACAAGTGCTGGCGAGGCTATGGTGAAAAAAGGAACCCTCCTACCCTGTGGGAGTGTAAACTAGTACAACACTTATGGAAATCTGTATGAAGATTTTTCAGTGAACCAAAATTAGAAATTCTGTATGACCCAGCTACTCTCCTTCTATATGTCTTCCCCAAAAAGCTAAAGACATCATACTACAGCAATACACGCATACCAATGTTTATAGCAGCACAATTTATAGTAGTTAAATCCTAGAGGCAGCCTGTATACCCATCAATAGACAATTGCATGAAGAAAATGTGGTATCTATACATAGTGGAATGCTACTCAGTTATAAAAAAGGATAAATTCACAATATTTGTAGGAAAACAGATGCACCTATAAAATATAGTGTTGAGTGAAATAAACCAGACACACAAGAGGAAATACCATCTGGTATCTCTCATCTGAGCAGGGCAAGGTACAAAGAGCATAACAAAGGACGGATGCAATTGGGTTGTGTCTTGTACTCAAGAGTAACCACTTCTTCAATGATAACGATGCACAGTGTATTCATTATTGCTATTCTTTTTATTTTGTTATGAAATTTTATTTTTTCATAAAATAAAAAGGACACAAAGGTATAGATATCTTGCAAGTGGGAGGGGGTCTGGGACACCAAAAGTGAGAGAAGAAGGGGAAGAGAAAGGGAATTGAGAATTAAGACACACCACGTACAGGAAGTCCATGACTTACACGCGTTTGAGTTGTGAATTTTCGCACATGTACTGTATAAGGCTCACTTTGTCAGATTACGAATGCATCCAACTTGTGAACATTCTCACAGAACGGAACTCATTCATAAGCTGGGGCCTTACTGTATAGAAGGAACCTAATAACCTCAATGAATGTAAACATTATGTGTTATAAACATGAGCTAAGAAAAATAGCAAGACTGAAATACGGGGAAGGGATTTAGAGGAAGAGGGAGGGAGGTAAGTAGGAAGGGAAAGGAAACTAAAAAAGAAAAAAGCTGTATTATGTACATGTACCTACTCCCCAAGATGAATGTAAACTTCATCTACTACAGATATGCACTAATAAAATAAAATAATAATGAAAAACTTCTGTGCTGGAATTCGAGGATGGGTGTAACAGGTCATATACAAATAATTAGAAGTAAGACTCAAGATTTTTCCTTTTGTAAATGAATTGCATTTTGTATATTTAAGGATATACCATGTTGTTATAGAATA
The DNA here is from genome assembly GCA_004027595.1 of Dinomys branickii. NCBI lineage: Eukaryota > Metazoa > Chordata > Mammalia > Rodentia > Dinomyidae > Dinomys > Dinomys branickii. Next base: position 10,938 of record PVLD010019285.1, on the reverse strand, counting down.
CATGTAGATAGTAAAAATGTGACTCTACTGGAGCAAGTTAACACAGTCATATTATCATGTAGTCACTATTTTTTAAATGGTCAAAGGGGTAAAATCTCCCTATGGGTTCCATATAAAGGGATTGAATTACCTCAAGTCTTTATCTTCTATGTTAGATCTCTGGACCTGTTTATCCTAGATGTCTGCTACTTTGCATCTTCAAGCATACCTATTTCTTTTTCTTTTAATTTTATTTTATTTTACTTTATTTTAAAGAGAAAAGAATAAAGACAAAATAAAAACAAAGATAGAAGCAATACAGAATTTCTAAAACAGATGATAGGAAATTAACATTGGTTGTTGTATTATACATTGTTATTTTCAAAGTAGTTGGTCAGATTACCACGTATAGGCATGAAAGATTGATAAGACAATTAAACATTAACTGTTCCTTTCAATAAACTAATAGAAATTAATAGTACAATTATCTTAGCTATCTTGGGTACGTACATGTATGTATCTGTCTTCCTTCCTTCTTTCTTTCTTGTCTCCTTTCCCTCATCTCAGTTGTTCTTTCCTTTTGAGCAGTTTCTTTCCCTTTCACAATATCTATTGTACCCTTCAGATTTTATTTATTGTTTCAGGTTCTTACAATAGGCAGACAATACGCTGTTTACACATGTGGGTTTGATTTATTTCACTTATGAGTATGGCTTCTAATGGCATCCATTTACCCATCAAAGCCTCAAGTTTATCTTTCTTTATAGCTGAGTAGTACTCCCTCGTATAAAAATACCACATCTTCTTACCCATTCCTCAGTGGATGGGCATTTGGGTTGTTTCTAAGATTTAGCTATGGCAAATTATGCTGCTGTAAACATGGGTGCACATATATCTTTGTGGTGTGATGTTTTCAACTCTTCTGTGAAAATACCCAGAAGGAGGATAGCTGGGTTGAATGGACCTCTAATCCTAGCTTTTTGAGGATGCTTCACACTGATTTCCACAGTTGCACCAGTCTACACTCTACCAACAGCGGAGAAGGGCTCCTTTGTCCCCACGGTCCCACCAGCATTTGTTATTGGTTGATTTCTTGATGATCACCATTGTTTCTGGGATGAGATAGAAGTTCAGTGTTGTTTTAATTTGCACTTCTCAAATGACTAATGAAAACACACCTATTTCTTCCCTATGCACTCTAGTGCTCCCAATGCCCACCTTTGCTTCCTCTATCTCTGATTATTGAACTTTTAAAAAGATTCCACATGTAAGTGAGCTCACACATCTTTATTTCTATGTCTGGGTTATTTCACATAACACAATGTCCTCCAGTCTCATACTTGCGTGGCCAGTGGGAGAAATCTCATTACCTTTTAGCGGTGGCGTAATTCCCATATCCACTATTATTGTATGTTAGATTCTTTATGCATTCTTTCATGAAAGAACACAGAGGTTGTTTCCATGTCTTGCCTTTTGTGAATAATTATGTGTGAGCATGGAACACAGCCTCTTTATGAGTTGGTGTTTTCCTCTATTTGAATACTTGCTGAGAAGAAGGATTACTGGGTCATTACATGACTCTACTTGTAATTTCTTTAGAAACCTCCACACTAGTCCACAATGGCTGGATTAGTCTACATTTCCACCAACAGCATACAAGAGTTCTGTTTTCTTTACCCTCTTACCAACATTTGTTATTTTTTGACTTTTGATTACACCCATCTATATGATAATATCAATATGCTCATGGGAATGAGGTGGTATCTCACAGTGAGATTGATTTTCATCTCCTTGACAATTAATGACACTGAGCACTTTTTCATATACATGTTGGCCATTTCATATCTTCTTTGGAGACATGTCTATTCAGGCCTTTGGCCCATTTTTAAATCAAGTTATTTGTTTTTCTACCATTGAGTTGTATGAGTTCCTTGAAAATTTTAGATCTTAACTCCTCATCCAATATAGAGTTTGTAGGTATTTTTCCCACTCTGCAGGCTATGTTCCATTTTGTTTATTATTTCTTTCATTGTACAGGAGGTTTTTATTTTGATAAAGTCCTGTTTACTTATTTTTGCTTCTTGATCTGTTATTGGTATATAAAAAGTTATTGCCAAGGCTAGTATCAAGGATCACTTCCCCTAATTTCTCTTCTGGTAGTTTTATAATTTTTGGTCATTCGTTTATGTCTTTTACTTATTTTAAGATGATTTTTATGTGATCTAAGGGCTCACCTTCTTTCTTTTCAATATGAAAATCCAGTTTCCTCACAATCATTTATTGAAGAGACTATCCTTCTCCCATTGTGTTCTCTTGGTGCTCTTGTCAAAAATTTGTTGACTGTGCATGTTTAGATTTGTTTCTGAGCTCTCTATTCTAAACTACTATTATATGTGTATGTCTTTATACCAGTAACATACTGTTAAAATCAGTGTATATTTGCTTTATAAAGTCTGGAAGTATGATGCCTTCAACTTTGGTTTTCAATCCCAGAATTGTTTTGGTTATTCAGGGGGTCTTTTAGAGTTCCATACAAATTTTAGGATTGTTTTTCCTACTTATGTGAGGAATGTCCTTTGGATTTTCGTAAGAATTATGTTGACTCTGTATATTGCTTTGAGTAGTATAGACATTTTATTTTGGGTAGTAGGGACATGTCACATACTATAGGATATTTTTCTATTTATTTATGTGTTTAGCTTCTTTCATCAATGTTTTATAGTTTTCAGCATGCAAATGCATGTGTTTTTTAAATTTGGTTAAGTATATCCCTATTCTTTGTTTATTTCAGATGGGATTGTTTTCTTTATTTCATTTTCAACTACTTTTCTTATTGTATGCAGAAATACTACTGATTTTTCTACATTTATTTTGTATGTTGCAATATTACTAAATTCATTTATTAGTTTTAATGGATCTTTGTGTACTCTGGGAGATTCAACAAACAAGATCGTGTCATCTGAAAATAGAAATGATCTTACCTTTTACTTTCAATATATACACCTCCTTTTTTGGTCTGATTACTTTCACTAGGACTTCTGGCATTATGATGCATAGAAGTGCCAAGAGTAAGCATTATTGCCTTGAAACAGATCATAGTGGAAAAGTTTCCAACTTTTTCCCATTGGTTACATTAGCCATGGCTTTTTCATAAATTGCCTTCATCATGTTGAGAAACTTTCCTTCCATACCTAAACTTTTGAGAGTTTTTATCAGGAAAGGATATTATACTTTGTCAAATACTTTTGCTATATCATGTGAGGTGATCATGTGATTTATTTTTAACTTTAATTATGTTAATGTAATGAATGACTTGATTGATTTGTGTTATACCCGCCTACCATGTCAGGGACAAATCCCACTTGATTACGTTATATAAGCTCTTTGATATGTTGTTGGATTCAGTTTGATAGTATTTCCTTGAGGATATCTGAACATCCGTATTTATGATAGAAATTGCTCTGTAAATTATTTTTTTCTTTTGAAGTCTTTCTCTGCATAAGTATCATTGATGCTGATGTCACTCTTGTTTTCAAAGGAGTATAGAAGTCAAAGCATCAGTGCTTTAAAAGGAAAATGAAAAATTATTCTCTGTACCTCTAAGTTGGCAATTTTAATTGTGAAGGACATGAAAGAAATTCTTCAATGTTTAGTATTTCATATGCATTCCCATGCACCTTTTTAAAGGATGCTACTGAGGCAGAAGCCTTACCAAAAAGGAGGATGTGTATGAAACAGATAATAAGAAATCAGGAACTTTATCAGAGTGTGAAAGAATCCCTAGAATGATGTGGAGGAAATCTCTGTGTGAGAGTACTTCCAAGGGAGGTCGGCCTATTCCAATTACATCAAGTCACTACACAAAGTTCATAGAATTATGTTTGCATAGGCGGAGAGGAGGTTTAGAAAACTGAGAATTTGAGGATGAATTAATTATAAGTGTACATAAAACCAAGCAGATGAAAACTGTAACAGTTATTAGCTCCAGGAAAAGCATTTCATAAGAAAAAGAGGAAGAGGAAGTAGTCATAGTACATACTAAAATTTAAGCAAGCAATATTGACCTAACCTAAAAGTCTGACTCAGTGTGGAGGATGAGAAAATGTTGTAGCTGTGGTGAGAACAGACAATGGAAAAATAGCTAATTCTTCATTTTCCCTACTAGGAACGGTTGAACTTGAAAATCAAATAATAGCAATCTAAACATGTTTCATAACAAAAGAATTGAAGAGGTTGCCACTAGGGAATGGACAGCACGGAGGCAAAGTGAGCATGACATTGCAATTTTTTCATAATAAGCTATGTAGAAAAATGGTATAATTTAAGCCACATACTAAAGCAAGTATAATAAAAGTTAATATTTAAAGTATGAAATTCAACTGATTTAAAAAAAAATTTGGAGCCTATTTGCTACCTGAGGTGTCTGGGAGAACGAAGTTGAGGACACTCTCTTGCCCTCAGTTCAGCCTGACCCTGGTGTACCATTCAGACTCCTCATCCGCGGTGCCATCTGCATATTGATGCAGCACTCACAGGACACTAACCATGTGTCAGGGACTTCATTAGTAACTCATTGCAGCCTCACACCAGCTCTGTAAGGTTGGAACTATCATTATCTCCAACTCATGGGAAAGGCTTCTGAGAGAGAGAAGACTTAAGCAGCCTGCTGTGGCCACAGGGCTGGTGAATAGGATTACTTGACTGGCAGTCCAGTTCATGTACAGTGACTCCAGTCTGTTTCTCGACAAGGGGTAAAGGATTTCACCTCCCACCAAGATTCATGAAATAAAGGATTCATCGAATGAAGAATACTGAGTGACCAAAACCTAAACTGTGCTCACTACCATGAATTAAACCAGGAGTTCTAAGGAAATTGGTCCGTTTGGTCCTAGCAAAACCCCTGTCAAAAGCTAGTAACTGTCAGTGTACAGTGGAAAATAGTCTCATCATTATTTTCATCATTATTTTTCAAATGAAATAAAACAAAGAAAAGCAGAAATATACTTTCTCTGTATAAGACAATAGTTTCGGGGACAATAACTTGCAAAAACATTTTAATTAATGCTTCAGCAAGCTGTGTTGTGATCATTCTTCAGTCTTTTCTAAAGGAATTACCTACATAATTAGATAATTGGACAAAAACTAGGAGCAGTATCTCAGGATAAACTCTAAACACATCTAATGGAAGAGACTTTCTTTTTAATTTACCTTTCTGTTTTCTTATTTGGGATAAGTAAAAATATGGAGAGTTCAGTAATTACAATATTTTTACAAATTATAACATATCATTAAATTTGAGTAAAGTTACTCTCTTTAAGTCAAATTCATATACTTATTTGTAAATATGCATTATCCAGAGATAACCATGGTAACCCAATGTACATGTTCTCTCATTTTTAACATTTTTAATAATTCAATTTTTTCAAAAACTAAAATTATTATATGTACACATTGCACTGCAGCTTAATTTTTTGTATAATAAATAATACATACTTCTCTAAGTCAAAATAGTTTCGCTTTGTTGTTTTTATAACTACATGGTATCACCATGTAGATATGTTATAATTAATTAATGACTTCATTATTAATACAGTTTCTAATTTTTTATCCAATACACACTATGTCATCATGATCATCCTTGCACAAATACATTTATACACTTGTATTTTTAATTCTATAAGATATGGCCTTATGGCCTTGGTCTTTTAAAACATGAATGGGTCATATTTCTTTGCTTCAAAACTGCTAATGTCTTCCTAGTCACGTACAATAAAATCCAAAATCCTTTCTGTGCTCTCTGGTCACTGTGCCACCTGGCCCAGACAACCCATCCAATGCCGCTTCTTCCCTGTGCTCTGGTCTGTTCGACCTTCTTACACATGTGCGTGCACGTGCACACACACACACACACACACACACAAACAGCAAATTCATTCTCCCGCAAGACTAGCTCCTTCTGATCATTAAACCCTCATCATGAAAAGCAGCACTTCCCAGAGGCTCAACCCATCCTATACTCTCACATCCTATCCTCTGCCCACACCACTTCCATCCTGTGCTGATGCTCACAAAGGGACATCACAGCCAAAGGCTTCACTGTGCCTAACAAAAACTCATTCCTAAGTGTGTGATTTAAAAATATTAGGGCCTTGAACTTGAAACTGAGACAAGAGGCCCCTTGACTTTGATAGGCTGTGTTAGCCATGAACAAAGAGGCTTGAGACTGCCAGCTCCCATCTATGGAAACCAAGAAAGAGGCTTGCCCAGGTTCTAGTGGAGTCACAGCTCAGCCTCCACAGTGAGGGCTGCAGCAGGACCCTCCACAATGCTGGCAAATGGATTTTCTTTTGACCCTGCTACAGAGCTACCACTCTAGATTTTATTTTATTTAGAAAAACAAAGAAATGTGCTCTTCCTTCTACTAAAGTAATAGAGCTAATGGTATCTAAAAGAATTTGATAAAATAACTTCAATATTTGTACCTCAAAAGGGTTAAATGCAGCAGTACAGAGGCAGCCGATATCACAGCTTCTTGCCCCTCTAACTTTGATGTCAGAATGTGCACACGGTAAGATTTCATGAGCAACAATACTGAAGGTCTAAAATGAATCTTACTTTATTACATCAATATTGAAAATGAATAGATTCACTAGACAGGATTAATGCCAGCTCCCCGGTCATCGTTAGCAACGATACAGTCCATAAAATCAATCTACACACTGGTAGTAAATATTGCGGATATATATTGACATTTTCTTTTCAATTTGAGAAATAATCCAGAAGAAAGAACTTTACCAAGACTCCTCTGGATGGGATTTTGGTAAAATCAATAACAGTGCTTGACCCTCAAGACCCCTAACACAAAGTCAGACACACCAAATAACAGGTAAGAAGTTTTCAAATTGTTCTGGACACCTCAAACATCTCTACCTACAAATAGCAGAAGGAAGAAGGACTGTATTTAAGTGCAAAAGAGACTGGATCCCGAGAAAGGCAATTTCATTACAGAAGGCCATATAGTTTCTGACATCAGTTAAATTTGGAATGTCTTCGTCATGGCATTCTAACAGGGATACCTGCTTCTAAAATCAAGATAAGTTTGTTTTTATAAACTAATGATAATAATGCCAGAAAAGGCCTAATTTGCCACAATTTTAAAGCATTTTCTCCACAGAAAGCACATCTAAAGAAAGTATTTTATTATTGATGATATAACACAAAATATATGAAGGTGAGAAAAAAATGTATATTCTCACCTTTGAGTTTTTTAGATCTGAGATTTCACACTAAATGTCTTACAAGCAGCAGTAGCATTAGATGTACATCACCAATCTTGGTCCAATGGGCAGCAACATCAACCACTTATCATGTAGCAAGAAACTACATACAAGTTTTCTATAACCTATTTAGAAAGAAGAAAGTGTTATGGTTAAGCGGTGAAAAAGAAAACGGAGAAGGAAGGGAGGAGGAGGAGAAGGGGGAGGAGGAAGAAGCAGCTTTATATACAAGTTGGAAAATATATTTGCAATTTATCATGCTATAACAGTTTAAAATTAATTTATTGACTTCTTGTAAAACAATAAGAAACATATCAATAATTTGCTAGAAAAAAGAAACTGAGACAGATAACTCACAAAAAAGAGAAGAAATTACCAATATGCAAGTTTTAAAACATGCAAGTCTTGTAAACAGAAATAATAAGATATTATTTTTCTCCTACACCCAGTAGAGAAGTAAAGTTTTCCTGTTTGCCTTTTCTCACTGTAGTACTGTTTTGTGTTCACTCTTAAGTACCTTGTCAGAAAAGAATTAGGCAAATTTTAGCAAAAATGGCTAAATTTTGTATTCAAGTCAAGCCATGTGGTTCTCTGTGAACACAATACTAGGCACTAGGCAAAAAGTGTCAAGATTCCTCACCACCAGCCTCAGTGGAGCACACGCACTCCACCCCGTGTGGGAGAATAAATGCTGTCATAAAAGGAAAGGGGCTTTGTTTTCCTTTTCAACTGGCAAGAGTCAGCAAGTGGATTGGAGGTGGTGGGTCACAGGGAAGGTTTGCACGAAGTTAATCACTAAAATCTGCTAAGGACCTTTGGAAGAACTACCACAACTAACCAATTCCCAGGGCGATTGAGGTGATATAAACAAACTTCTCTGAGAGCACAGGAAAGCTCAATTAAAAGTGGTCCCCAGAGGATCTTATACACGTGGGATCAGTGCACAAACTGCAAAGTAGAGGGGAGCACTCTTCGGACCCTCCAGTTACAGGGCTGATACTTGCAAAGCCTGAAACCAATAATGCCCCTGCTCTCCAGGGCCCCACATTCCAGTTCTTGTTCCCATTACCCCCTTTAGTGCCTGATGTACAGGCTTGCTTTTAAAATGCAGATTGTTTTCAAGGTTTTATTGTGAGCATCTAAGTCATTAGAATCGCAGCCCCAGTATACTTACAGGAATTGAGTACATATTTCCAGCCTCGGTGTCCACAGCACTCAAGTCACATTCTGAGCTTTAAGTTCTTTTGTTCATTTTATACTAATTTATAAAAATAGTGTTTTAAGACTAGTGCACAACTAATTCTTCTTTAGATTAATTATCCACTCCCAAGCATATTTTTTTCTTTCCTGCCTTCTTTCCTTTGTATTTGGAGTTGATTTAAATAGTATTGATTGCAATCATGGTGCATGCGTGCATGCGTGTGTGCATGTATGTGTGTGTGTGTGTCCAATGTGCATTAAGATGTTTTAAATCAAAGAACTATAAAAAGAATGTGAGTGTATACAATTCTCTTTTCTGAGAACCCAGTTCTGATGGATGCTATGAAAGATTTTTGCTAAATGAAAGAAAACTACAAATATAACAAATTAGACAGACTGTTGTAATTGGTGGGTATTGAACTTTCAATGGACACAAAAGACTGTACCTTTTAAATCTACTCTTTTCCTTGACTCTAATTGAAAGTTTGGTTCTTTGTCCAAATCCACAGGGTGAGGCAGCATTTATCCAAGTCATTCTTGTAACTGTCAAAGCAGATTTTCCTGCAGTCCTGGCCTAAGGGAGCTATGACCTGGCTGGAAAATACTAGAATATTAAAGCAAATTTTAGTTTTTCAGCTGCCCCTGTATCTTTCCCTTTTCCTCCCACCAAGGACTTGGTTCGCTGTGGTCTTATTTGGAATATTCCATAAAGAACACTGACAATGTATCACATTGGTCATGGTATGAACAATTTTCATGGATAGAAATACAAAGGCTAGTGTTAAATGAAAGCCTTTAGAGAGGCTTTGAACAGTAATAAATTCTGATGAAAAGTCTCCCACCCCTGCAAACCATCTTAATCTTTTTCAGGCCCAGACCGGATCATTTACAGGAGAAGCAGCAGTCCTCCCAGGGACAGAAGGAAAGAACAAAACCAGTTGCCTTTTATGCAAGTTGAGACACAAAATTCACCTCAATGCCACAAAATGATCTCGGGACATAAAACAAATCAAAAATCCTTATCATGGTTTGTCCAATGGCATGCCACCTGAAATTACCAAATTTGCTCTTTGTGTGTGCATAAGGATGAACTAGAACAATAAACTGCTGGATATTGTGATTTATTTTATTTTGTAACTCAAAGTCACAGGGTCTCTGGTGTACAATGGAAGATAATATGACTTCTTTGAAGCTGAGAGAAAAGAAATGAGGGAAAGAATAAATATTGGTGGCATTAAAATAGAGGGCAAGTAACTCATCACTGTGCGGGTTTCCAAGTATTACAGCCACGAAAGCCAACTCTGCCTGGAATGTGATAAGGGGGCCAGGCCTGTTGTGAAATACTTCTTTGGTAGGAGCTCTGAGCTGACACACCATATAAAGAAGTGTTGCAAATTAGAAGCTTATTTCTTGTCAACATATCAGGGGTGGTCCTTTCCCAGCCTAACAATCTGAGGGAGATGGGGCCCTGACAGAAGAAGCAGCAGAAAAGCCTGGCTTTTAAGTGGGAGGAGAAAACAGACTGAAACGGCCTCATCTGGGATTTAACTCACATTTACCAGCCTCCTAAGCTGAATGGCCAGGGAGTTTGGAGGGGGGTGAGGAAGTGAACAGAAGAAGCAAGTACTTTGGAATTAAACATACCTGCATTTGAACTCTTTCTTCATATCCACTAACTGTGCAACCCTGGGTAAATCTCCAGCCTCCCTGGGGGTCTGCCTCCTTTCTTTTTTTTTTTTTTTCTTTCTTTTTGAGACAAGGTCTCACTATGCATTTCAGGCTGGCCTTGAAGTCATTTTGTAGCCCAGGCTGGCCTCGACCTCATAATGATCCTCCTGCCTCAGCCTTCTGAACGCTGGGATTACAGAAGTGCACCACACAGGGCAACCTGTCTCCTTTCTGCTAGGAGGAGATAATGATGCATGACCCTCAGCCTTGGCTTAAGGGCTACATGAGTAGCACATATCTCTCAGCATTGTCATAGAGATTTAAAATGATGATAGGGTCAGTGCAATGCCTGGCTTATGCTGGTGCCTTCTTGGCCTATTCCCTTTGAACAGCAATGGGACGAGTCCACAGGCTTTAAGACTCACCCCAGACTACTGATGCGAGCAACAAGAGTGTCTCCATACTGCTTGCATATATGAACATTATATGAACCCATGGTGACCGGGAGGGCAGCGGAGAGAGAACCTCCCAGAGGAATGCCACTCAGACATGGCAATATAGCAACATGTAAAGGACAGAGAGGAGGGAGGTGTATATCCTGAACTCGGGAGGGAGCTGAGATAGGAAGTGAAACCCTCGGAAAGTCTAAGCAGAACCTCCTCTGGAGGAGGGGATCGCAGATCTGACATGGCGCAGTTGGAGGGAGACGAGATAGAGAGGGAGGAGGTTGCCGCTCCAAGCACACCCCTGGCCCACGCCCTCGTTTCGGCATTCGTAGCTTCAGCTTTGGAGACCCATTGCCCAGCTGCAAGGG
>PVLD010019284.1:0-36808 GCA_004027595.1 Dinomys branickii | reverse complement strand
TCTAATTTTACCCATATATTTACCATTTCGGTTGCCCTTACTTTCTTCTTTGACTCCTGTCTGTCTGAAAAATACCTTCAGTATTTTTTTATGTAAGTATACTGGCAGGCATTAGGAAACAGTTTTTTAAATTTCTTTTTCACTTTTATGGATATTTTTCTGGCTGTAGATTTCTATGTTGACATTTATTTTCTGTTAGCACCATAAAGATGGCATATGCCTTAGTCTACTCAGCTGCTATAACAGAATATCCTGAACTGGGTGACTTAGCTGAGACACATTTAACTCTCCTAGTTCTGAAGGCTGGTGAGACCGAGCTCAAGGAGCGGGCCAGTTTGGTTCCAGGCGAGGGCTGGCTTCCCAGCTTCCCAGCTCACACCTTTCTGCTGCGTCCTCACGTGGAGAGAGAGATGCTCTCACAAGCATACTCATATAAGGGTGCTAATCTTATGTACAAAGGCTCCGTTTGCATAACCTGATTGCTTCCCAGAGGTCTTCCCTCTAAATATCATACTCGTGGGGGTTGGGGCTTCAACCTATGGAGTGGGGTCACATTCAGTTTAGAGGAGTACCCCGTCGTCTTCCGTACCTGTTATTTTTGAGACGGTAGTCTTTTTAAAATTATTATTGTTTACTAGTACCATTTAGGTACACGTATTGCTCTCACATTCATCATAGTGAACTTGTACCTGTACATGGTATGCCTTGATTCCTCTTTTTTCCCCATTCCCATCCCCTCCTTTCAATGTCTTTCCCTCCTTATTTACAAAGCTTTGTTTCCATTTTATCCTTCTTTTCTCTTTCCTTCCTTTCTCCCTTCCCCTTCCATAGTTTCCCTTTACATGGGAGCAATTTCTTTCTATTTCACAATATCTATTATACATTTTTGGTTCTTATTTTATACTTCTAGTTTCTCACACCAGAGAGATGATATTTACACATTTTTCTGATTTATTTCCCTTGAGTGTAGTCTCAATGTCCATCCATTGAGCTGTGTCTCAAGTTTGTCATTGTTTATGGCTGAGTAGTACTCCATTGTATTAAAAAATACCTTTTTATCTATTCATCAACTGATGGGCATTTGGGTTGTTTCCAAGATTTACGTATTACAAATTGCTACTATAAACATGGGTACACATATATCACTGTGGTATGATGCTTTTGTTTCTTTTGGGAAAATGCCAAGAAGGGGAATGGCTGGGTCAAATGGGACCTGGAGTCTTAGTGTTTTGGGGAATCTCCATACTAATTTCCACAGTGGTTGTACCAGTCTATCCCCCCACCAACAGTAGAAAAGGGTTTCTTTTACCCTATGACTCCACCAGCATTTGGTCTTGGTTGATTTCTTGATAATAGCCATTCTTTCTGGAATGAGGTAGAATTTTAGTGTTGTTTTAATTTGCATCTCTTGAATGACCCGTGATGTTGAACACTTTTTCATATATTTATTTGCACTTTCATATGTTCATTTACTTCATCCTCTGAAAAATGTGTATTCATTTGTGCTGCCCATTTTTAGATTGGGTCTTTAAATTTGGGGGGGGGATCTGATTTTTAAAAATTCTTTCTGTGTTTTAGGTATTAGCCTTTTGTGTGAGAAACAATTAGCTGAAATTTTTTCCCACTCTGTGGGATGTCTTTTCACTCTGTTGGTTACTTCTTTTGCTGTGCAAAAACTTTTTAATAACGTGAGTTCCCCGTTGTTGATTCTTTGTAGTGTTTCCTGTGTGATTGGGGTTTTGTTCATGAAGTCTTTGCTTCCACTAATGTCTTCAAGAGTTCTACCTATTTTATCACCCAGCAGATTTAGTGTTTCTGTTTGAATATTTAGATCTTTGATTCGTTTTGACTTCAGTTCAGTGTATGATGATAGACAGGGCTCTAGGTTTAATCTTTGGCGTGTGGAGAGCTAGTTTTTCCAGCACCGTTTATGAAAGAGGCTTTCTTCCTTTGAAGCTGTTTGGCCCCTTTGTCAAAGACAAGGTGGGTGCGTGTGTTTGGATTTATTTCTGCATCTTCTAATCTGTTGGCGATGGTAGTCTTGTATTTGCCTCTTCAAAGTAATATACTCTGCCCCCCCAGGCACTTTCAAAGAGTTTTGTTTTGCAACAGTTTTTGTTCAACTCAGGAATGTGTTGCTTCTATTGTTTGCGGTCTCTAATTTGTTCTGAAAAATCCATCATCACCATCATCACCCCGCTCAGTGTTCCAGTGCACACATGGAAGCTCTTTCACCGTGTGCTGTGGGCCTTTGACTCTGCATCCTTCTCTTGTCCCACGGTAAGGGTATTTTCTGCTGACCCGCCTCTCAGCTCAGTAAGTCCTCGTTTTAGCTGTGCTCAGTCTGTCATTCAGCTCCCAATATGTTTTTAATTTCAGTTCTTATAATTTTTTAAATTTAAAATTTGTATCAGTAAACATTTGTAACACATAGTGAATACATTCACTGTAGGGAGTTCGTGCATGTATGTAAACACCTCAGTTCTTTCTACTGAGCTGGGCGTGGTGGTGCACGCCTGTTATCCCAGCACTCTGGAGGCTGAGGCAGGAGGATTGTTGCAAGTTCGAGGTGAGCCTGGGCTACAAAGTGAGCTCAAAGCCAGCCTGAACTGCATAGCAAGACCCTGTCTCAAAAAGACTAAAAAAATTTCTTTTTACTTCTTGTACCCCTCCTTCCCTTCCTTCCTCCTCTTGACCCTCTTCCCATTTGTAAAGTTATTATAATGTCTAATTTTACAATTTCCATCCTTTAAAAAATAGGTTCCTATTCTCTGGCAAAAATCTGCAATGTATAGTCTAGGTTTTAAGTGTGTTAATTACAGTTATTTAAAAATGTGAATCAGCATACAGGTACCTGCTGATGTACTTTCTAATTGTTCTTTTGGTCTTTGGGGACACTTGATATTTGTAGATTAAATGGCAAAATTCCTCTCCTATCAATAACAAAAGGGGTATATATGACAGATTATAAAGCTCTGGATGATATTGCCTACTTCTGCCGAAGGCTGGCCCTTTAGCATAGAACAGAAAGGTGCTCAGCATCACTCGAGGTAGAGAGGACCTAAGACTGACATGTGTCTTTGCTTGGCTTAGTCTAGAACCAGCACGTTCCTTAGGCGCCTCCTCGTCGGTGAGTCCTGAAGCAGAACTTTCATGTCCTAGCACTGTGAAGCCATCCAAACCTTGGCTCTGTTTCCCGCGTGTTGGCTTCCTAGCACGCTGCCTGCTGAGAAGAATGTGGGCCTCAGTAGAAAACTCAGTGTTGTGCACAAGGTTCGCCGCTCTGCTTTTCTCCTCCCCCGAATCTCAGCCTCTTGAGATCTGGCAGCTCTGGCACCCACCATCTCCAACTTTGTCTCTCACGCTGAGGGTTGCATGATCCTGCTGGTGTCTCAGCCGCATTCAAAGACTGGCAAGTGTGCCAGAGAGGAAGCTTCTCCTACAGAGCTGGGCTTCTTCAGCGTGCTTTCCTTCTCTCTGGGGTCTGCTGCCTCAAGGCCTGACAGCCTTCGAAGCTCTTTAATGCCTTGAAGGAGGTTACTTTTCCTTTTAATTCAGTGCTTCTCGTTTTAATTTTTTTTAAGATGGGGACATTGACTTGCTAACAAGTTAGTCCATCATAGCTGGAAGTAAAAAGTCTGCATACCTTTTTGTTTATTTTTAATAGACTCAATTTTCATGAGGTTTTAGGTTCATAGCAAAACTGAGCAGAAAGCAGAGAGTTGCGGCACAGGCCTGGCCCATTCGTGTGTAACCTCCCCAACACTGACATCTACCCCTCGCTATGTTTGTCACCGTGGTGCACCCTCATTAACGTAGCACCGCCCCAAACTCATAATTTCCAGGAGAGTTGACTGCTGATGTTGCAGATTGTGTGACTTCTGACAAATTGCATTTATTTTTAAATTATCTCTATTTACAAAACTTTTAGATTGATATAAAAATCATAAAGATAGCATTGCGAGTTCCTATCCACTGTTCACCCAGCCTCCCCTAGTGGCGCCATATCACTAGGGTACATTTATAAAACTTGAATAAAATAACGTTGTTATATTACTGTTGAGGTTTTATTTGGAGTTTGTGGATTATTTTGATTTATGTTATTTATATGGTTTAGTCTCTAATCTAGGATCCCACCTTGAATTGAGTTGTCATGTCTCTCTTGGCTTCCCTGATCGGAGATAGTTTCCTTCATTTATTGACACTGAGTTTGGAGATTATTGAATTATTAGTTTGTAGAATACCCTCAATTTGGTTTTATTTGCTAATTTTTGCTCAAGGTCTACTGGTTTTTTTAAAGAAAAAAATACCACAGAGTTGAAATGTCTTTTTAGTCACATCATAACAGGAGGTGCGTGTTATCAATGTCTTCCAACTGGTGACATCCATCTTTAACACTTAACCCAGGGAGTATTTGAAAGTTGCCTCAACTGTACAGCTATCTCTCCCAATTCCACATCTTCCTCTTTGGAAGCAAGTCACAAAGTCCAACCCACACTCAAGCAGAGGGAGCTGGAATTAAGCTCTGTATTTTGGTGCAATGTGTCCACATAATTACTCAGAATTCTTCTTTAAAGGAAGATTTATTTCTTTTGTTAGTTATTTATATAATCATACATTTATATCAGTATGATTCTATGTAAGTATTTGATACTTTGAGTTACAATTCAGTGTTATGCTATTTAATTTAATTTATTCAACTGTTGCTCAGATTGTTCTGTCTTTGGCCACTGAGAGCTCTTTTGGCTTGACTTCTTTGGATGTGACCACTCCTTTGTTTTTCTAGCATTTCTTTACTTCCCTCATCCTACAAGATGCTCTAAGCTCATCTTGTATTTTCTCTGTCCCAAAAGACTGATTCCTTTTGTTAGAGAATTTAGAAACTGATATCTGAGTAGTGAGAAGCTCGCTGCTACTGAGATTATGTCGTACCTTTGTAATACATGGTTAGAACCCTTTGTTACAATCTGCACTCTATCTTGGGATTCCTTGACCTTTTGTTCAAGTTTTTAAAAAATTTGCATATACTTTATTCTTTGTGAGATGCAGTTCTATGAGGTTTGAAAAAATGCATAGATCATGTATCTGCCGTGATAGCACCATAGAAGATACCAAATTGCTCATCTCTCTCTGTTGATTTTCCTGCCTTTCACCTGCTGGACTTTCTTGATCTGTTTTCTGTATTGAGTTCTAACTCTAATGTCTCTGCCTGGTTTGCAGACTTTGGACTGGGAAGATGAGTGAAATGGGGATTCAATGTCGGCTTTATAGGAATGAGCAGGTAAAAATTCCTGTTATCTAGATCGTGAGTTACCTGTCTTATTCATCACATGTGTAGATACTACTTAGTATGCAGTGGGTACTCACTAGAAAGACATCTTTCTCATTGAAATTCCCGGCAAGGGCCCCATGTATGATAGCTCTATGACCACCTAAAACGTGCTTCTGGAAGAGCTGACGGTTCCTAACTATTCTAATACTAGGAACTGAATATTGCTGCAGTAATTGAATAATACCAGCTTTGCAGCTCTCTAGCAATCACTGCCCAGCCTCCAGAATTTGGTTCAAATCTTCACACTTTGCCTTCCGTATCTTGTTGAAAACCATATTACTTCTATTAAAAAAACACTGACTGCTTTGAACCTTTCAGTTTTGATCTGGAAATGCATTAAATCTAGAAATGCTTTGCCACTTAAGCTTTCATTTATCCAAGAATGGCCAAAAAGAGCCTTGGGAAATCCCTAGGTACGTTTTCTGCCAGTCATGCAAAATATCAGGGGAGACCAGTCTGCAGAAGGACATCAGCTTTTTTGACAAGTCACATTCAATGTGTGATCCATAGGAGGGAACCTCCATTTCTCCTGGCTCCTGTGGCAAAATATGGACAAAAAGGACACTCAAGAAAGGACATGCGAGGTCATAACGGTGGTTTGGGTGGACCTGCCACACTTGAGAGTGCAGACTCCTTGTAGAACTAGCTGTGCGGCTTAGTCTGTCAGTACTGTGAGCATGCCTCTTTACCTAGTTGTTTTCTACAGTGATGGAAAAGAACCAGCAGGAGTAATGGAAGATCTGAGATTCAAGATACAGGAGGATTCACCAGGAGAATTGGGTAATTTGCTTATAAATGTATCTATAGCCTCAGGGCTGTATCGCAGCAAAACCATGAAGTGGAAATTTGGCAAACATGATCATTAATTATCTAATTTGGCTGTTGATTCCAATCAAGTTAATTGGTTACCTGCCAGGTTTATATATGCTACTCTGAAATGCCCAGGGACAGCAAAAAGGAAAGGGATTAAACCATGTATCTGACTCGTTGACACATAGTTGATGAAAACCTCCATGTGGAATAAGTATTTGGCTGTTAAGGTAGTTTACATTGAGACTGTTCCTATATTTTCTTGCACAATGACAGAAGAGGCTCAGCTGGATTTCTGGCTCATTAACTCCCTTAGACATTGAGATTAAACCAATTTTCACTCCGGGTTCCTGATGCTGTTCATCCGTGGATTCAATAAGATATACTTAATAGCAAGAGGGAAAACTCTTGGAGAGAGGAGCCCTGTGCCCTTGACCTTAGAGTTGAGAGGCTGGAGGCAGCGTTTGAGCTAATTTTCTGGAGCTTTGCATCTCTTTGTGGAAGATTATATTGTATCCTTCCATATTTGATCACTCATTCATTCTTGAAAACTGGTGATATATAGGGCACTGTACTAGGCATGGAAGGTATAAAGATGAGTAATTAAGGATCCTCGCCAAGAGTACCATGTGTGGTTAGAGGAGCTAGAAATGAACAATGTCAATACAGTATGATCAGCATGATTACAGAGGTATATATTTGAACATGAGTTGTAGAGTAGGGAGAATCATTCTGCTTGGATAAATCAGAGAAGGGTTGATTCACAGAGAGAAATGTTACAATGATGGATGGGACATAAACAAGATCTCTTCTAATACAGGGGTAAGGGGTTGGCTTGGAAGGGGGTTCTAAGCATGACAACAGCACACGTTAAGATATATGAAGCAGCAAGCCTTTTAGGGGAGCAGACGGGTCCTCACTGCGCCTGGAGCCTGAGGCACAGGGGCAAAGTTGGGATAGGAGGTAGACAGCGTCTCATGTACAGTGCCAGGGGAGGCTTTGGGGCATTCTTGGGAGACAGAACTACTTGCCGTCTTTGAAAAGTCACTGCACCAGTCACAAGACGAGCAGGATCTCTACAGGCAGTTGCAAGAACCCCAGGCTACTTGTTCTCTTTGCAGCCATGGAGAAGTCCCCTGATACCCACAAGCTTCAGGAAAGTAGAATAACAGTGCCTTTCTCAAACTGCTGCTGAGAGAATTAGGAACAACATCTAGTACCCACAACAGTGTCTGGAATTTGTCACTAGAACTCTGGTAGGAGGAGTATAATGCATTGGAGAATAGAAGGCTTTCTGAGTCAGAGTCTCCCACTTTCTGATCCCAGCTTTGTTTCTGGCTAGCAAGGTATTTTTTAACACACTTATTAATCTTCTTCCTGAATGCATTTTATTACTGGTAAACACCCACAAAATAGTATTTAAAAACTTCCGAGGACATCCCTATGTCAACAGAACAATCCACGACATTATCAACTTAGCATCAGCACACAGCCTCTTTTAACTTCCAAAGAAAGAACAGAAAACTCAAGTTTTCAGGTATTATGATGCACAGCTGTCCTTGTACAACCAATAACAAGCAATCCTCTCCCCAGTGGAGGATGTGCAAAGTCTCTTCTTATCCATATCTGGACAAGGTTCATTTCTAGTTGAGTCTTTCTTTGGAAATACCAGTAATGACAGCGGTCCTCATGTCTTTAACTGGTCACGTGGTCATGGTTGGTATTTCTCACTTTTCCCACAGCGTAGTCCACATTCTCTTCGTTCTTAGTGAGCACCTCTGCTGGTCCTGCTTTCCTGTTTGGTGGGGCAACCAAACTATCATTTCTGAAATGTACACACCATTAATGGTCCTTCCTGAATTGGGATGTTGTATTTTTCTATTAACTTTTGTCACAAGACGTGGCAGCACTAAGACGTGCCCCCGAGGCTCTCCAGTGTTTCAGGCATACTCCTTTTGCTCTGATTGGTAACAGCTGAGTCTTCAAAGGCTGCTCCTTCATTATATCAGGCAGGTGTCTTAAAGTGGTCATGAGATCAGAGCATTCCATGAACATGAATCCATTGTTGCACTTCAAATGCTCAAGCTGAGCTCTTCTGCCAGAAGCAATGCTATGTGGATCTCAATAAAGTACTCTGCGAGTCTAGAGATGTTGGTTTTAGGAGAAGCCCTGCAGGTAGGGAAGGCAAATAAATACATATAGTGATGAGGTGTCTATTCCAGTGGGACAAAGTGCTATTCCTGCCATAATGGAAATGATGGAGTGTAATAAGCCTGCCATCATGTGCTGCCTGAATCCCCCAAGATGTGAACATATGGCAACTCACCATCACCTGCAGTTGGCTGGTTGGCACTTGGCAGTGATGGTAGGTGGATCAGCTTTGATAAGTGAAAGCCCATGGTGCTGAGCCCATGCACAATCTTCAGCCCTGTTACCATGTCCACTTTGCTCATGATGTCGTTGGCAAGGGCAGGGGAGTGGGTAACAAAGAGGCTGACTGACGTGCACAGAATGGGTCCTGGTGCCGGTTAAGAACATACCAGATGAGTTTGCTTTCTTGCATTTGGATGCCTTTGTGCTCTATGCTCATTCAGAGAGGTCTGGACACATAATGCTTCTGCTCCATGTCACTGACATCTCGGGGTTTCTTCCAAGTCCCTGTTAATTATTCAGTTCTTTATTTCTCCCTGTTTTTTGGATGAATAACTTCTGTGGCTCTGTCTTCAAGTTCATGGACTCTTTCCTAGGTCATTTCCAGCCTGCTCTTAAGCATATCCCGTTAATTTTTCACTTCAGATAATGCGTTTGTTAGGTTTAGAATTTCTGTTTGGCTCCTTCTTTATAGTTTCTATTTCTCTGCTGAGATTCCCTGTTCTCATTCATTGCAAGCATAATTTCTCTTTAAGTCAATGAACATACTTCAAAAGCTGCTTTTGAATGGAAATTTGCTATTTTCATTTGCTTTCTATGTTTTTTTTGAGACTGGGTGACATTTCACTGACTCTTCATACATTGAGTAATTTTAAAAACTGTGTCCTGAATATTACAGTTTAGGTTGTGGAATTCTGCATTCTGTTATATTCTTTTACACAGAGTTTACTTTTTGCACTCTTTACTTTAGCATCTAATTAACTTGGTTGAGCTCAAGCTGCTAACAACTTTAAGGCTCCCAAATTCTGTGATTTCTCCTAGTATAGGTCTTTTAATTGCTTAGTAATAATAAATTTAAGGTGGCTTTCTTCTCAGAACTGTAAGCTTCTCAATGAACAAGTGGTTTTATTCATCATTGTGTCTTTTACATATAGCTGAGTAACAGCACACATTGAATCTGTCACAGTGTTCAGTGTGTAAGTGAACTGACAAAACATGAAATTCGGGAAATATCTACCGAACTAGAACACTTTTATTGAGATGTGGAAGCCAGGAGGGAAAAGGTAGGAGCCTCGGATGTACATCAGCATCCACCTTCCTATCCTGTGCTGTAGTGTGATTTTCTCTTTTTAATCCACTAGAAAGAATTTGGGCCTCAGCCATTTTTAATCTTTAATATCTATGGCTTCATGTATTATTTCCTACAAAGTACACAGTATAGCAGATTCTATTAAAATAAGTATAATAGCAGTAGTGATTGTCCAACTGTTACTTTAACCACATTTCCATAGTGTGGAATTAATTCAAGAGGTATAAATTTGAATCACAATTTAAGCCCACAGCACAAGCCTCCTTTATTGGTTCATTCACTATGCACTTGAGCTGCTGCAGGTGCTAGGTTCCAGAGATACAAAAATTAATCAACACAGTTTCTGTTCTCAAAGGGTGAGAGAAACAGAGGGGTTAGTTATTTAACCACTTAATGGTAGATTCAACAAATATTTAATGAGCAACTACTTTGTGCTGTAAATTTTGCTGGCACACTGGGCCATAGCAATTAGAAGATGGAAACATCGCTGCCCTTAACAAACTCAGTTTCTCTGGAAAAAAGTTACTCTAAGAGAGTTTGTTTCTACATCACAGTTATCCAAGAATTATTCTTACATTTTCTTTTTATTTCTTTTGATTCAGACTATACAACATGTACTGCTAATTTGTATTTTACTTAAGTCTCACTTCAAAAATTTAGATGGAAATTTAAAGGGGAAGATTATATCATAGATTGGATATGATACTTATGTATTTCAAATCCACATTAAAATAAATACATAATTATTAAAATGCAAAATGACTAAATGTAAAATAGCAAGCATTACATGTCTCACACTCTGATAAACACCATGTTAAACATTTTAAGTGCTGTGAAAGAGACATTTATCAATGCAATAAATATGATGGGAATATAAAAAGAGTTATTAACTTTGACTATGTTTATAAAAAGGCTCTGCAGAAGTGTCTTCTGGATGGAAGCGACAGTATCTCCTTGCTACGGTTTGTACATGGATGTTGCTCCAAAACCTCATGTGTTTATAGGTAAGGAATTTCAAAGGTGCCCGGTTTAGGGTGTGATGCTGGGATGAAGGGGGTAGATAGGGCAGGCCACCTTGGTGTGATCAGCACCGCCCAAAGGGCTGATAGCCTGGTGGGATCAAAGAGAGGTGGGCTTGTTGCTGTTGCTGCTTGCTGCTCACTGCCTTCTGCCTGCCCTGCACACCACGGGCTCTTTTTCCTCTTCAATGACCCTCTGCTGTATCACCCTGCATTGGAGCCAGCTAACCATGAACTGAAACCTCTATAAACCTTGAGCTAAAGAAACCTTTCCTCCTTTAACTTTAGGTGTTGCGTACAGTAGTACCTTGGTTCACAAACTTAATTTATCTTATGATTCTGGGGAAGATGGTCATGGCTGTGTTTGTCATCTGATCCAAGGTGTTTGAAATGAAGCAAAATTTTGCCGAAGGCTTCTGATTGCAAACTGAATTGTTTGCAGAGAGAACCGTTCCTGAACTGAAGTAGTGTATTATCGTATTTTGTCTCAGCAGTGAGAAAGTAACCAAGACACTCCTGGACCTCTGTATAGTTTGTGGTAGGCAAAATAGTACCCTCCTCCCCCACAAAAATATTGTTATGGTTTAGACCTAAAATGTCCCCTGAAAGTCTCATGTGCTCACAGGTGGGGATAGGGCAGGTGACTGGCTGGGTGTATTAATCCGTTGAGGAGACCATCCCTGAATGTTCTATTAGGATGTGGGGCCCTAATAGAAAGCAGGGCACACCTTTGGGGATATGTCCTGTCCCTGGCCCCTTCCTCTCTCTGATTCTTCCTCCCTCTCTGCTTCCAGGCCACCATGAGGTGAGCAGCTTTCTGCGCTGTGCCCTTCTCTGCTATTTCTTCCTTAAAACAGTGAGCTGGAAATAAACTTTTCCTCCTGTAAGTTGTGTGTATGGAGTATTTTGCCCCAGCAATGTAATGTTGACTCAGATGTCCACACCCTGAAGGACTTTGTTATATTACCTGACAATGAGGAATAAAAGCTGTAGATGGAATTAAAGCTGCTTATCAGGTGGTTTTAAATTATTTGCTAGGTTATCTGGGTGGGATCAGTATAATCACAAGAGTCCAAGGGGGTCAGAGTGATGATTTGTGTGAGAGGAGGACTCAGCCACTGTTGCTGGTTTAATGATGGAGGGTGGCCCAGGAGCCCAGGATGGTCCATGGGTTCTAGAAGCTGGAAAAGTGAAGGAATCAAATCTACCCCTAGAGCCTAAAGGAAGCTACACAGTCCTGCCGATGCTTTAATTTCAGCCCCACTAGACTTGGCTGGACTACAGATCTGTAAGATAATAAATTTGTGTTGGGTTCGCGGTGTAGCTCAGTGGAAGAGAGCTTGCCTAACATGCACTAGGCTCTGGGTTCCTTCCCCATCACGGCAATGGAAAATAATCACAGTGTGTGATATTTTGTTATCGCAGTCATAGAAAACTAATAATTCCTTACAGTGCTGGATACAGGATAGATATTAGCTAAAAATTCTGCCAAAGTGAGTGAGGGTGGGGACTGCAATTTTTCTCTGCAGAAGACTACTGTTTACTGTAGGAGAGAAAAGATAATGTCTTTATCTCACAGGTTAACTGCAGATGAACAAGGGAAAAGCACAACAAATTTATTTCACTGAAGTTTTACATGCCATAGACTCCATCATGCCATAGACCCAGGCAAAATAGTGCATTTTTATGTTTAGGTCTGATGAAGAGTAGACAGGGGTGTAGAGGTGTGATTGATGATAATAAACCGGGAGACACAGCGCAGCCTAACTGTTCAGGTTCTTCTCAGCTTCTCTGTGTAATATTCCTTTCCTCTGGGTATAGAGCAAGACATCGGTCACATAAGGGTGACAATCCTTTGTGACCAGCTCGCACAGTGAAAGGTGGGAGGCTACAGAATGACCTTTCTGCTTCTGCTGCTTTCTCAATTTTCAAAATGCTGTATTCGGAGTAGCGAATTCTGAGCCCCAATATTGCCATCCTGCTTGGCACACAGGGTTTTGAGTGCACCCCCAATGAAGGCAGTATTTATGCTCGTTTTCAAGCATGGATATTTGAGGCACAGAAGTGGGCTGCAAAGGGGCCTGGAAGATGTGGGAACTGCCTAAGTAGACATGATTAGTTGTGGTGTGTGTAGAGAAATGCATTTGCACCTGGCAGAAGACAGCATGCTCAGGGAGCGGGACCAAAAGTCATCCAATGCAGTGACAGAGAGCAGAACAGGAAGGGCCTGTGTGCCTTGCCAAGGAGCCGGGGTTTGGGTCTTGAGGCCGTGTGGAGACCTTGCATCACTCTTCTGTGTGGCATGCACGATGACAGGCCTAGCCTTCTCCACAAGCTGGTTTCCCTGGATTCTTGGATTTCTGGTGCCAGGATCCTTGCCCTTCACACAGGCCGGAACTCGTTGGCCTTGGGGTCTCGGTTGCGGTCAGGTGCTGCCCATGGGGAATGGCCAGATGGAGGAAGCCAGTGGCCCTAGCAGCCCAGTGACTTGCAGATGCTCTGGAGCTGCCTCCCTGCAGGAGCTGATGAGCTGTCAGGGCTTCGGTCATAAACTCTGAGCTCCATGTGTTTGCAATATGACCACAGAGGCACACAGGGGAGTGGGGTCTGGAGTATGAGGTTTAGCCCTGAAGTCATCGCTTCCTCTCTCTTCTTGTGCATTTTAGACACAGCTTATTTTGCTTTCTTAAAGTGATGGCGTGGACTAAAGGGACAATAATGAGTTCCAGATGCTTTTATTTTTCTCCTTCTATAATTGGAAACAAAAATATAGCATGGCTTTTAAATTGAAAGTGCCAGAGAGGGGCAATGCTTTCAGCTCTGGGGTTTAGGCATGATTTAGAGCCCAGCATGAAACTGTGGTCGTCATCACCGCAGCTAGCTGGCTTACACAGCTCCCTGCAGACCAGGCTCCAGCTTTATCTCAGAGCCCGAGTGAGCTTCGGTGGTGAGTCCTATTTTAAGAAACTTTAATACGCGAAAGTCAAACATACAAAGCAGACAGGCTGGGGCGGAGCAAGCAGCTCCATATTCAAAGGATGATTGTTTTGCAGAAGGTTTCAGAGCAGGCCTCTTTTAATTGAGGCTCCCTTGGTACATGTAAAAGTTTCCCCACACATCATTAATTTCTGGGGAAAGGGACAAAGAAACTTCCAGCCCAAGTGTTCCAGGCATAAAGCGCCAAGTGAAGATCACTTAAGAAGTCAAGAGACCAGAATCTTGAAGTATAAAGTATCTTACGGAGCAATGGGACTGGAATTACCGTGGGCTCTTTGGTGCACACTCAACTTTGGGACGTGAGGACTGACATGAAGCTCTGTTTGCAGTTGGATCAGCCTCTGTGTACACTACAGAGGGTGATCATCCCAATCCTGTAGGAGGAGACATCTATTTGGTTTAGACTGGACGTGTTAAGCCTCTTGGAACCCTTCACTCTGCACCTTGGCTGATCGCTGTTGCAACATGGAGCGGTGGGGAGGCAGGGTTCAGGTTTTGACTGTGGGAAACCAGTTGGCCCCCACCAACAAGACATAATAAGAGCAGATTACTCTCCCTTTAGGGAGCTAATCTTTAATGCAAAGCAGATCCTGGCGCCCCAGTCTAGCAGCAGGACAGGAAGGAAAGATAAAGCTAAATGGCCACTCAATCCTCAGATAACTTGCACAACGTGGTGGTACAAACAGAATTGCTAGACCTCAGAGCTGAAATTTAAAACCAACCCTTACCTTTTATCCGCTGGAGAACAAATAGTGCTGGTTCCGTATGCCTCCGGGATCCACATCCATGGATTCAACCAACTGTGGATGGAAAATATTAAAAAAATAATTCCCTGTACACTGAATACTACAGACCTTTACCCTCACCATTATGTCCTATTCAATACACTATGACAATGATTTACATAGCATTTACACTGTGCTTGGTGTTGTATGTAATTTAAGGTTGATTTAAAGTATAAAGGGAGAGTATGCAAATAGCACACCATTTTATACATGTGACTGGAGTATTAATTTTGGTACCCATGGCAGGTCCTGCAACCCACTCCTCAGCAATCTTTAAGGACACCAGTAATTCTGGTTCTCATTTGCTGTCATGACCCTTTGTTCAATCTTGGCAAGCTGTGGTGACTGTCCTTTCCCACTGCCTGCTCTTCCACTGCCTTATGTATTAGTCTCTCACAGCTGTGCTGAGCTGCTGTTAACTGAGTACATGCTATGTGCTGGTCACCCAATAGAAGTATATGCTGCTGTCCCTTTTCACTGTCACTCTGCAGCCCATGGATGGGTCAGTCAATTGCAAAGCCTCCAGTTTTCGCTTTGCACCATGCCGCATCATCTAAAGTGATTACTCAGTGTTTCTCAAAATCCTGTCCTTTTCTTAAAAATCCTATCCAGGCTGAGGTTCTGAGCTGTGCAGTCAGAACCGCTGGGGTCCAAGCACCTGTCTTGAACCTGCCCTCTATGATCCAG
This sequence comes from Dinomys branickii, assembly GCA_004027595.1. Taxonomy (NCBI): domain Eukaryota; kingdom Metazoa; phylum Chordata; class Mammalia; order Rodentia; family Dinomyidae; genus Dinomys; species Dinomys branickii. The sequence continues at coordinate 21,718 of PVLD010019284.1, read as the reverse complement.
GTGCACAGTGGGGCTAAGAGCCACTGTAGGAACACCTTAAATGACATGAGGTCTTGGGGTGGGTGTGAGTAGCTGGCTCTTTTTCAGGGAGACTTCTGCTTTGCTCTGGGAACTACAGCCCACCTGCTAACACCCACCGGGTATGGACAAACAAGGAAAACTAAAGAAAAGATAGTTCTTCATCCTGGCCTGGCATCTGCCCTGAGTCTAGTGCTGTTCTAAGCTCTAAGTGTGGACAACTAGACTGAAAGGAAACCCCATGGTCCTCCTCCTTCTGCTGTGAGACCCAGAACCATGTTTCTGGCTGTCTCCTCTAGCTCCTGTTTCTGTTAATTCTGAAGAGCTCAGAGGGCATCCAGAGAAGTCATTCCCAGCCCCTCTGGCACCTCACCAAACTTTAATCATTGAGTTTAAAATACACACAGAGAGGGGAAGAAAACTTAAGAAGTTCCCCACTTTTCACCATGCAGGGAAGAGCCAATAGTTGGGGCTTCTTTGCTCATTTTCTTCTCAGAGGCTCAGACTCCGCTTGTCTCCCCATCTTTCCCTTTGTCAGGGTTGCTACTAAGCCCTAACAAGGCCCGTCCTCCCAGGGGTGATGGGGGGTGGCATAGGCTGTGGGCTTTTGTGGTTTCCATGGATGTAGGGGATTCTTCTGTCAGTTCCAGCAGCTGTCTGAGGCATTGCTGGAACTAAACATCTAAGCACAGATCCAAACCCACTCTTCTCATGTGGATAAAATTACTTCACATCAAACTTCCCTTAGAAGGATGTGGAATGTGTGACTTTCTGAAACCTGTCTTCTACAGTCACGCTTGTCTTCTTGGAACTTAGCTTAAGTAAACGTTGAAGAATGTGCTCCCATGACCAGCCACGAAGATGTTCACGACAGCATTGTTTTTACTGGGAAAACTTGGGAACAAACGGTGGCCAATAACTGAGGGCTGGGTAAATGAATCGTGTCATTAATAAAAATCACCATTATGTGCTTCTCTGCAATGTGGAAAGGTATTTATTATATTTTAAATGCCAAAATTAGGTTCTAAGACAGCATGGATGTTATGATCTCATGTGTGCATCTGGAAAGATACATGCCTAACCATTAATAATAACTATCTCTGGGTGGAGATTCAAGGTATCTCTTTCCTCTGTTTTTGAATGTCTGTATTTTCTACTATTATAAGTGACAACAGAGGCTTTGTGGTGTATGGATAACTGGTACACATCTAATGCTGCTGTGTGAGTAAGGTTGAATTTCCGGAAGTCAGGCAGCAGTGACAGCAGACTTAGCCCCAACTCTATTCTGTAGAATCTCCAAAGGCTTGAAAGTTCGTCTCACCCCAAATCCACCTCCTAACTGCCCTGTACCTCAACATGTATTACAGGTACTACTTCATACTGGGTCTCTCAGCAAGGTGTTGTTATGTTTCATACATTGTGTCAACTTGGGGAATCTAGAGGTTTAGCTAAGTAATTTAGCAGTTCTACATCCTGAGATGAAAAAGACATACCCTTCCTGCTCTAGGATGTTGTTCATTGTGTCAATGTGAGAAGTTTAGAAGGTTAACTATGTGACTCAGCAGGGAGCCAGGGTGTTTACTCTGTATTCATCCTGAGCCTGTGCAGGAAGAGGGCATGGAGATTATGTGAGTGCCGCCCCCTGGGTGGGGGTAGCCTGATGTAAGGGAAGGAAGGAGGCTTGCTCCTGCTTCGGTTCCCCCTTGCTATCTTTTGCCACCATGTGTCACTCTGCCCTGGAGCCAGCGAAGTATGGACTGAAACCTCCAAAAACTAAGCTAAATAAACCTTTCCTTCCTTCATTTTGGGCATTGAGTATTTTGTCTCAGCAATGAGAGAAAAGTAACCAAGATAGGCGTCATGCATTGTCAGTACAAAGAGAGAGACTAGATGATACCATGCACTCAAAGTGGCTGTGCTGCATCCGAAGTTGCCTCTAAAAGGGCAGCAAGTCAAAGAGATCCAATCCAGAATACTGCAGAACTGAGAATCAGACCTTTCTCTTACTGTCGGGTTGGCCAGTATCCTGGACCTTCCTTGTCTAACAGTGGAGTAATCGAGTCAAGATAGAACCTAAGTGTCATGCAGATATCGTCACAGTGTCACTTCATTTCTGATGAAACTTGCAGACCATGGTTAGTCGTTCTCTCAGCTAGACCGGCCTGCTGACGTCTCACCCCAGAGCTGGGCTGGGTTGCAGTGGCTCTGTTACTGATAGTACTTTTCGTTCTGCCCCTGTGACCTCCAGTGCGGAGTGCTCTTTGCACTCCACAGAGCCCACCCAGATAGGGGATGACCTGGGGTCTCCAGCAAAGCATGCCTGTTCATCAGTCCCAATGCCTGCCTGGGGAGGAGGAAGGCAGGCAGAGGCCAGGAGCGTTAGTGCAAAGTAAAACAGCAAACTACTCGCTGGGCAAGATCTGGCCCATTGCCTGCTTTTGTAAATTGTTTTATTGAATTCAGCCACATGCATTCATTGTGCCTTGTCTGAAGCTAAATTCACCTTTCTATGGTGCAGCTGGGTAGTAGACATTGCAGACTAGAGGAGCTGGAAAACCAAAACACGTTTGTCTGGCCCTTTACAGAGTAAGTTATGGGCCCCTTTTCCAATGGACACCCCTCCAGGAAAACCAGAGGACAGGAGACTGTTGTTTGGAGACACACTCCTGCTCATCTTCCCCTTTCTCTGGCCAGTCCAGCTTGGTTTGCTTCACCAGTCCTACCATATCCAAGTCCATCAAGTTTCCCTGTTCAGATTTTCTTCCTCTCAAGGGGCTGGGGATATAGCTCAGTGGAATAAGCGCTTGCCTAGCAAGCGCAGGGTCCTGAGTTCAATCCCCAGTACCGCAAAAAAAAAAAAAAAAAAAAAAAAAAGAAATGGGTTACAGACCCGGCCACCTGAGATCAGATTTTCTTCCTCTTGTCTCATATCCTCAACATCTTCTGTCAGATGTCCCAAGGGACTTTCCAATGACACAAGTCTACTCGAGAGCAGCCATTTGATTTATTGGTTCCATCCAGGACAGGTCTGTCTTGGTTTGGGTATGGATTAAGTGCAAGGCCCAAAAGAGATTTTGAGGAGCTATAATTTAGCTGTCAGGCAAATTTAACAGGCCCTCAGACAGCATGAGGACTACATTAGTTTGTTGTAGCTGCTATCACAAACTGAGTGGCTTAAACAACAGATATTCATTCTCTCATGATCTAGAGGCCAGAAGGCTGAGATCAAGGTTTTGACAGAGCTGTTATTACTGTGGACCACTGAGAGGAATCTGGTCCCTGTCTCTGCCAGCTGCTGGTGGCTGCTGGCTTTCCTTGGCTTGTGGCTGCATCACTCCAATCTCCACCTCTACCCTCACGTCCGTGTTTCAAATCTCCCTTTCTGTGAAAGGGTCTTATAAGGACATATGGGATAGCATTTGGGGCTCCCCAGATGATGCAGCGTAATCTCTTGACCTCAAGATCCTTCATTTAATTACCTCAGCAAAGACCCTTTTTTTTATCCAAATAAGGTCTCATCCACAGGTTCTAGGGATTAGGCTGTGCATATGTCCTGGGAGGGGGTCCCTGGGATTTGCCATGAGGATCTGACACTAGACTTGGCCCCCAAACAGTAAATGTCTGTTTGGGGAAATTTAGGTCGAAGACTTTTGCAAGCAGGAGACAGAAGTGTTGCAATTAGGCTGTGAGTGACTGAGGAAGAGAAACATTTTTATATTCACTGCAGTGAGGCTCCAATGCTCTTTCTTTCCTGCCCACACACAGAGGTCGCTTCTATTGGTAAAGATGTGGGTGACAGCCAGCCCCTACCTACCTGCTGAGACTCACACCTGACCGGTCAGGGGAACGCAGCCAGCCCCAGAAGCTCACGCTTGCCGCCCAGTGTTGGGCAGAAAGCTTATCTCAGCCTCAGTTTTCACCATTAAAAATCCAGAGAAGAAGGCGCATCCTAGTTAGCAGCGCCCAAGGAAGCTGCTGGAATGTTTCTTCCTGTCATTTGTTCTGTGTTTTGGAATAATAATATTGCTTTAAAGTGTCATTACATGCATCAGGTCCATTCCTTGCAAGGACTGTCTTATCTCAAGACTCTGTCTGAAGGCTGGGACCTCTCCGACTGCTTCTCAAAATACAACAGAAACCCACCCCCAGCCTTCCACCCCACCGCCTGTGTCTGCTTTTCTCAGGCGATGTCCTGCTCTGGCTGCACCAGGGGCCTGCAGCTATCTCTAACAACGCTTAGAAACCGTTCTGTTGTAGCAAGGGCTGTAGAACATGTTTTAAAAGGCAAAGCTTAAAATATAAATAAACTTTTTTTAAAAATAAAAAGTACACAAACAGAGAGGGCTGGCTAGAAAAAGATGCTACTGTATTTTTAGAAGCTGGGCTCTTTTTTTCTTAGGTAATGAGTGTAACTCCATTTCTATAAATCCCAGTCCCCCTTCTCCAGTCTAACTTCAACGGAGCATCTTGTGCTTCTGAAATGCCAAGGCCTGCTGGCTGTGCTATTTATGAGGGAGAGCTGATGTGCGTTTCTGTTTTTGGCAAAGGGTGAAAAGAAGGAATTCTCCTCTGAGTGGGCCTCCCTCTAGATCCAGCCCGGCCGCATGGCTGACCCTGGGCACATGTGTGCGGCATATGTCAGTCTTCTCTCTGAACACAGTGTATGAATCACTCTGCCTGGTTCTTCTGCTCACGGGGGATTTTTAGATCATGCTGTTCCTCCAGCATGTAAAGCAGTGTTTGATTTTCTGGGAGGGAGGTGATGGATATTCTTCTCAGTAAAACAGGAACAGTGAACACAGCCGGGATCCACTGTGAGGACATGGGGAAAACAAACCGAAAAATGACCACTAGATAACTTCCCCTCTGTGGGGCCTTCCAGATCCCTTTCCTGTTGCTGTGGGATTGTGGCAGCCTCCTGAGAAAATGAGGTCATTTTTTCAATCAGCAAATGCTTTCTTCCAGCCCTTGTTGTGCCTGGAACTCCAGAGCAACTGGGGAAATGCTGGGGTTGTGTAGAAATCAGCATGAGATGGGCGTTCATGGTCTATGTTTCCTTCTAATGAAGTGAGTCACCCCTAGTTCCTTAGAAAGCACAATGCCAGTAGCAGACTGGCTTCTGCTGACCAAGCACATCAGTGGTGTCTTGGGTATTACATCCCTCAGGCCCACACTGCCTCTGGATTGTATTTTGGTTACCCTGAGACTTTCTGAGGGGGTTAAAGCAATTCTGAGGTAATTAATGTGATCAGTCCAGTGTCTGCTGGAACCCCATTTCCCCCAGAGACTCTCCAAGTTTGAAAAAAGTCACTTAATCTCCTGGGCGTGACTCTGGGAGTGTTTGGGGTCTTTGAGGTCCTCACGGAACCTTGAGGTGCCCAACCTTCAAGCTGCTACAGATGTTTGAGAGCATTTTTAAAGGATGAGGTCCCCGAATATGAGGAAAATGAAAAACAGAGCCTGAAAACCAAGAGCAGGTGGATGTGTGCGGCCTGTCATGGCCTGTTCCCTCCCCCTGGGGCCTGCAATTCAGGAGGCTGGTGGAGTCTAACATCAGAGGGCAGGGAGGGCAGAGGGCAGTGTAGCCCACAGCCCACCAAGACAGTGCTGAGAAAGTCCAGTGCTGGAGAGGCTGGGGTGATAGGAAAACCGTGAAAACGTGGGTGCTGCAGAGATGAGGGGATATTCTTATTTTGGGGTGATAACTTTTCTGTCTACCTAGAGGTTACGAAAAAGGATGTGTGGAGACAGGAAGTGGGCATAGAGAAGAAATGTCCTTTCATGAGAGGGCTGGGAGGGGAGGAAGTGGGGGCAGGACTTGGCTCTGTCCGGTACACTCCGCAAGGACGCCCTGTGTATTGGGTATCATGCACATGGGTGGGAATGGGGCTCACAGGGAATTGCCTAAGGAAACCAGGCCCAGGAGTCCAGCATGTGCTACTGATCTGCAGAACCCTCCATACTTGTGAGTTTTTATAACCCAACCCAACCCTGCACCCTCCTCACGAACACCCTGGTCTCATCCCTCATAGTTTCCCCTCTGGTGGGCCAGGGATATAGCCCAGTGGTATAAGCACCTGCCTGACAAGTGCAAAGTCCTGAGTTCGATCCCTGGTACCACAAAAGAAAAGGCCATACATTATAGTCTCCCCTCTAATCCTCACCAGTACCCAAGCTCACTAAACAAATCAAAAATAAAAAATGGTTTATGGGAAGGAGTTACTGGCTGAAGCTTTCAGCTTTGGTGTGGGTCACATGGAGGCCCAGTCAGAGAGGGGAAAGCCCCAGTTCTTTTCCCAGAGAGGCTGGCCTGGCACCCTGGGCAACCATGAGCTCCCAACTGGACCCCTCATCTCTGCTGTTACTTAGTGTTTTTGTTTTTTTTTTAACTTTGTCCCTCAGGCTCAGGTAGAATTTTCTAGAACATTTATAACAGACAGACTGTTAGGAAGCCCCCTCAAGTACAGGGCAGAAGGATCCCGTGTCAGCTTCTTTTCTGTTTCTACTCAGCCAGATGCAGGGTAATTAGGATCCAAGCTGCCTTCCCCGTGGCAACTCCCAGAGCCACTGCTGCCCAGTGAAATTCTTCTCCCCTTCCTCTCTTTGCAGAACCCACAGCTGCAGACTCAAGAAAAACTCAGGATCATGGGGAAGTCCCCTCCATACCCACCGGTCAGGGCAACTCTAAATAGAGGGTCTTTGTACTTGACTCTTTCCTCTGTTCCCGGCAAGCAGGGGACCAGACTGTCCGGTAGGGAATTTGAGAGTGACACGAGAATAAGATTGCAGAGCATCTCCCAGTGAAACCCACCTGTGTTTACACACAGTGCCCGTAAAGATGTCCACATTTAAAAGAGGGAAGAATCCATTCTCTCTATTGGCAAAAAAATTAAACATCCCAATGGAAAGAAAATACATATCTTCTTGCTTTACTTGTGTTTATTAAAAATGTGGCTCTCACAGTCTATTCTTAGCTATTTTTAAACAAATGCCCACAGTTACTTTCGTGTTATTTTTGCTTCCTTAAGGCAGCCGGAGAGCCTTGGTCCGCCTTTTCCATGGCAGATAGTGTCTTTCTGGAGGAGTCTAGAATAATCTTCCTCTTGATGTCAATGCTTTGCTCAGGCAACACATGTCATTCAAGGGAAGAGCTCAATTTGGGGACTTGGACAGATTTAGGTATGAATCTTAGCTCAGTATCTCAGCAAGTTACTGCTTCTATGAGAGCCTTAGTTTTGTTTTCTGTAACATGGTCAAACTTAATTCTATGGGCTAGAAGCTGTGTGTCTTTGAGATAGTTATTTGACCTCTCTTGGCCATCAGTTCCTTTTATCTGTGAAATAGGATAATATCTCAGAGTGGTTGCTAATATTAACTGAGTTGCTCTGTGTGAAGAGATTAGCACAATGCCTGGCAGATAGCATAATCTGAGGGCTTGGCCTAGGGTGATAACAGCTTCTGGTGGTGACTGAATGGCATGATTCATGTCCAACGTCTGCCACACCCGCCCAATCCCCACCCCTCCAGCAGCCCCTCACTCTTTCCTTTGTGTCTCACACCTATGAACAAGTGCTCAGGAGACTCTTCAGGCCCTTCTTTTCTACCCTGCCCTTTCTCATAGCCACTCTACCCTGTGATTTTTGCACTGTCCATAAACTGTATGTGTACCCGGACCTCAGTACCTCTTGGGTTTCACTGAGTGAATGGCTCAGCATTTTTCCTAAAAGAGGCCAGACCTACTTGTCAGCATAAGTAATAGCCAGTAGAAAAAGTTAAACTCTAAGAATATGTTTAAAGGTTAAATATGACCATAAGTTCTTTCAAGCTCAAGAAGTGGAGTCTATTTCTGCCTTCTTTCAAATGAGGTTGGGCTGAGACGTTTCTTTAAATAGTTGAATGTGTTATTAGTGACATTGTCAGGATTTCCAACCAGAATGTCATTTTAAGGCTGTGTGAGGAAGTTGGTCTCACACACAGAAAAATGAGAGGTCCCACAGGGCTAGACTGACATGTCCCAGTGGAGTTGGTGCCAACCATCTAACGGATGGAACCTCTCACAAATCAGAGTGGCCTGTGCTCTTGAGTAAATCTGCTAGTACTGTAGAATGTGCAAGTTCCATGGATATCTTCAGAGATGAGGCAGGAGATTAGGGCGTGACCAGTCGGCAGAGTAAGGGGTGTAAGCTCTTAAACATGGAGATTGCGGACACATGCACAGAGCACAGTTCTCAAACCCTGCACCTTTCCCAAGCAGAAAATACTATCTTCAATTCTTCTGGCTGCAAAATCAAGCCTGGTTTTTGATAGGACAGCCTACATCTGATGTTACCCCAAAGAATGAGTGACACAAAAGACTTCTGCCATTAACCTTGTGGTCACTGTGAACTCCTTCAGTGGTCCACACTCACTTTGCAGAGCCTACTTCTTTTCCTACCTTTAACAAATGTAAAACCTCACTACTCTTTTGGTATGTCTTAGGCAATTCTTTGTTCAGGACACCAAAGACCTGGAAAGAGTGTACTGAACCTCAGAATCTGGCAAAAGAGGGATCTTTTTGCAAAAGGTATTCAGTTCAACATAGGCACCTAGAGGTAATCTTAAGGGAGTGTTGGGTGGTAGAGATCTGAATAAGATTCCCATCTTGGTCTATGGAGTGTTGGTCCAGATGTCTTGGTCCGATTTGTGATGGTGTAACAGAGTGCCCAAGACTAGGTAACTTATAACCAAAAGGTGTTTATTTCTTACTGGGAAGCCCTAGGTTAAGAAATCTCTATCTGATGGTTTTCTCGCTTTGTCCTCCTATGATAGAAGGTGGAAGGGCAAAGGGGCAAGAGAGAGAGAAAGAAACAGAGAGCAATGAGAGGACAAGAGAGGGCTAGATTTGCTTTTATAACAGAACTACTCTCATGATAATGACATCTGCAATCATGGCCTAATCACCCTTTCAAAGTCCCACCTCTCAGTTCTTCTGCAGTAGGGTCATTTCCAGTGCATGAACTTGGGGGACACACGCAAATAACAACACCAGGGTTGTAAAATATTTTGAAGACACAACTTGAATGAAAATGCGCCCACTTAACCTGCAGCTGGGGCTGGGAATAGAGAGAGAAGCCCATGTTTTATTAGTAGGGTGAGTGAAATGTTCCTGTGAATAACTCTTCCTCCGGAATTCCAGTTGGACTTTAATCCTGTGTTTGTGTTGAAGACTGTGGAACCTAGGAGAATGGTGATCTGAGCAAGTGAAGGTCTGAAGTTTCAGTGAGCATCAAATGCTCTTTGTTTTTTAACAAGGACTCTAAATATGCACTCCTAAACCCATGGGGTCCCAGAGAATAAAGAAGAGGCAACCTTTGTGGGAACCTCATTTTAGACCATCTGAACAGGACAAGTCTTTCTCTAAGCCTGGAAGAAGTGTGTGTGTGTGTGTATGTGTGTGTGTAAAACCAGATGATGATGGTGGGTGAGATATAATGGTTAAAATTTGGCTTTTGGTGTCAAACAGCTCTAGATTCAAATTTTTCTTTTCATTGGTTGGCTAGGTGTAGCATTGCTATAATGCTGTGTAACAAGCTGTCCCAATATTTCATATCTTAAAATAACACATAGGTCTTTGGTCAGAAACTGAAGTGTGCATGGGTCCCAGTTGGAATTCCCTTCTTTTGATCTTGGCAAGGGGTCATTTGTGTGGATCCACAGATCCCAGATGTCCTCACTCTGGAGTTTCACCAAGGTCTGGAATGACTGGGATAATGGAACATCTTTCTCCATGTGGTGCTTTTCCTCCTTGGACTCTTATGCAGAAAACACAATATTCTTTCACACAGTAGCGGGAAGAACTGTTCCCCAAAGGGAAGCCACAATGTACAAGCATTTATGAAGCCTTTGTCTCACATTAGCTAAAGTCCCAATGGCCAAAACAAGTCACATGGCTGAGGCTGGAGTTCATATGGGAAGGGAAAAATGGATTATAGCAGAGTGTGGCTACTAGAAAGTGGAATGTTTTGGGGCCCCATTAATAGAGCAATCTACTATACTGGTGACCCAGGACAAGCTCTTCAACACACTAACCTTCGTTTTCTGATTAAAATAAGGACAGTAACCACCTTAATCAGGGATAGGCTAGATTAAAAATCCCAAATAAAGTATGGTGTGCGTAATCTAGGTTCCTCCCCCCATGCAACATGGTGTCTGGGGTGGGCACTTGGTAGTTTTAGTTCAGCCATGGTAGATAATGTTGGCGTGTAGAGGTCTACACAATTCTCTTCGTTTTTCCCTCATGATAGAAAGATAAGTACACTTGCACTCAGTCCTTTCAATGCCTTTCTAAGAACCAGCAGTGACCAGAGCAAACAGCAAAAGGCATGCACCAGCGGTCAGTTTCCCCCTGAAAGGGCTTTCTTGGAAGCCCTGCCCATTCATGTCTCATTGAGCCAAATTGTATCAATTTAGGTTAGGAAATCCTTTTTCTTAAAAAAAGCTGACAATATTGCTCCCTTTCCTGCATAAGAGTCTATTAGTTTAAAAAAAGAAGGAAATAAAGAATGAAAAAGAGAGAAAGAGGAAGAAAGAAAATAAAAAGAAAGGAAGAAAGGGGAAAAGAAAGGAAGGAACAGAGGAAGGCAGGGAGGATATTTAGTGGATAGGCACCTAGCAGTGATTTCCAGCCTCACTCCCACTTTACAGAGTTGCTCTGTATATAGTAGATGGTTATTAAATAGTGGCTATTTTCATTTTCCTATTTATTTGACAGCCTCTGATAGCTACTAGATGGTCTACTTTCTTGTCCTCTCAGGTTTCTTCTCCAAAGACAGGGAAGGGAGAAGCTGAATTGCCCCATAACTCCTTGGTTCTTCTCGCAGTTGCTGATAGCTATGTAACAAGCCATCTGGACACTCGGCGGGCTAGAATGGCAAACACAGTCCAGAGGATGTCTACGCTTCTAGTCTCACCTGGGCTTACCGGCCACCTGAGGTCAGCTGAGAGTCAGAGGCAGCTCTGCTCAGTGTGGAAGAGGAATTTCTGTGGGTTCTCTGTACCAGTGTACTAGACCTATTCCTAAGGGCCCTGCTCTTGTAGCCTGAATACTTTCCAAGGACCCCTCCCCCAAGACCATCACCTAGGCATAGGGTTTCCTGTGGGTGGGCACAAATATTCAGTCCATAACACTGGTCCTACTATTTCTCCAACTAATGCTTCCTTTGCTCCTTCCAGTTTTCTGCAGAAATTCTCACAGAGCATGTCTATTTTCATCTGCCTAGTATTCCCACACTCCTCTGTAGCGGGCCAGGGAGCACCTGGGACAGCTCTGCCCTCTGGTCTGCACCTATATATGCCTGGGAACTTTCCCAGCAACTGGTTTGTCCATATCTAGTTCAAAATCTTGGAGGGCAGAGGTGTCTCTTCTGCACAGTGGAGGGCCCTGTGGTGGGACCTAGCTCTCAGTCCAAAGGTCTCAGATAGTTTTCATGTGCTAAGCTTTTCTTTGCCAAAGATTCTTTTGAGCTTCGAGCTTTTTTAAGTGAAAACTGGCTGCATGCTCTTAGCTGGTCAGCTCCCTGGGGTCCCACCCTCGGGAATTTGCCTCAAAGGGCTTCACTCCTTCTTGCCTTAGACATGAAATCCTTTGATCACAGACTCTGGAGCCAGGTTGCCTGGACCCTAACTATGGCTCCCCCATCACCCGCTGACTGTGTCATTAGGTCAATCACTTACTTCTGTATAAAATAAGAAAAACGACAACCTGGCTGGAAGGTTATGGTGAGTATCAGCCAAGCTAATATTTCTGTGTTCCTAGAACACAGCAAACATGATGAGCTGGACACTGCACCATTTGCCACTATGAATGTGACAATGGCTGTCTCTGGTCGAAGCTGTCAGTAAGCATCATTTTTCCTGGTTGGTGCTTTATTATTGGTATTATTGAATATTCATTCAATCCCATCTCATATCTTTATCCAATCCTCCTCCTTATACCTTCCATATCTAATGTCAGTGTTAGACACAGAGGATTAAAAAGTCAATAAACTGCCCGGCCTTTGTCCTCATGAAGACAGGCCATTAAACAAAGGCTTTAAGATCCCAAGAACAACAAAAGTACAATAAAGTGTGATAAATGGCCCTTTCGTAAGGGCAGTTCCATGTTATATAACCCAGAGTGAAAGCAACGCCTATAAATTTTTTAGTGGTCTAAGATGCTGCTACAACAAATTATGCTAGGGTAACCAGGCCATTACCTGGGGCTTACAAATATTTCGGTTACACATCAGTTGGATTTTGACTGTAACTGGATTTGACTTGTATTTAGTGGCTCCATTTCCTCAGGGTTGAAAAAGAGTTCACATCTTTCAGAAATGGGGTTTGACAGCAAGCTACATTTCTTCTCTGCAAACCACTTAGGGAAAGGAAGGCCATCACATGCCACTGGGTAGAACTCGGTTTTTTATAGCTTGGGTGGTGGGCCAAATTGTTAACAGTAATGGAGTTTTTAAAAATTTAATCTATATTTAATCTCTATTAAAGAAATACATGAAGCTAGTTTTTCAGAGCCTAACAGTGTTAAAAGGCTCATATCAAAACAGCCATCCCTTGGCCTACTACTTGTAGGAGACCAGCTAATGAGGATCCAGGCCTAATTGACCTTCTCTGCGAGCACAAAGGAGATAAACATCACCCTGTGCTCCGCAGCATCATGCAGGAGTGCGGGCATGTTGCAAGTTCCAGGGAAGAGTCAACACAGCTGAGCTGGTTGTTTACCTGGGCCTGTACTATAGATAACAGCAGGCACACAACTGAATCTTCTGCCACCCTAATTACTTGCTCCCATGTCTAAGTAAATAGAAGCAATGTGAACCAGACACTCAGGGCTCTTTGTCCACTAGAAGCCAAGGGCCCTTTGGCCCATCTCTCAAAATGATCTCTGTGTCTTGTCTTTAATCTCCATTCGGCCCCTCCCGTTAGGCATTCCTAAGCAGGCTGGTCCTACAACTACCATTCCTTTTAATTCCCCACCTACTGAAGCAAGCCCTTCAGATATGGTTTGAATGTCCCTCTGTTATGGTTGATACATTGTGTCAACTTGGGGAATCTAGAGGTTTGGCTGAGTGACTCAGCAGGAAGCCAGGGTGCTTACTTTGTACACATCCTAAGCCTGTGGAAGAGGAGGGCATGGAGATTGTGTGAGAGCTACATGATCCCTGGGTAGTGTCAACCTGTTTACAATGTATGGGAGAAAAAGAGGCTGCTTGCAGCCATTCCTCCCTTTTGCTCTGGTTGTCTTTGCTGTGTGCTGCCACCATGAACAGTTTGCCCTCTGCCACGTGCCACTCTGCCTAGGAACCAGCCAAGTATGGGCTGAAACCTCCACAAACTGTAAGCTAAATAAACCTTTCCTTCCTTCATTTTGGGCGTTTGGTATTTTGTCTCAGCAACGAGAGAAAAGTAACCAAGACACCCTCCAAAACCTATACTGAAATTTAATTGCCATTGTCACAGTATTAAGAGGTGAAGCCTTTCACTGGTTATTAAGTTGTGAGGGTCCATGCTCATCATAGATGAAGGCTACTGTCACAGGAGTGGGTTAGTTATCACAAGGGTGGGTTGTTACAAAAGCAGGTTCAGCTTGCTCTGGCTCCTGCCCTCTTGCACTCCCACCTTCTGGCCATGTGACAGCACTCACCACGTTGTCATGTCGCAGGGAGGCCCTGACTGGAGGCAGACACATTGACGTTGGACTTCCAGCCTCCAGAACTGTGAAAAATAAATTTCTTTTCTTTATAAATTACCCAGTCTGTAGTATTTTGTTGTAGCAGCAAAAAATGGACTAAGATTACTTCCACATCTTTTAGGTATTTCTTACACATTGTACCTCGATATGTCTAGATAATGTATATGTTGTTATTTCCTGGTTTGTCAACTTTGCGTGTTTTTATATCACATTGCGTGCCCTAAGATGAACCATATAGTTGATAATGATAGCTTTTTCCTTATACAGAGTTTTTATTTTTACAGAATTAATAATTGCCTCCTTTTTCCATTTGCTTAACTTTCTGTGTACTTACTATTAATTAATTGTCCTTGTCAGAGCGTAAAACTCCTTTGAATACCAGCATGTGGAATCTGGTAAGATCTCTTTTTGATCTTAAGTGCACCTTTCCGGGACCATTTATGGACTTGCCTCCAGAACGACTTCATACTGTGATTCTATTACTTTCCTGTATCCATTTAGGATTTCCCTTAGAAGCCCTAGGGATTCCCTTCAACTCTTCTTCCCATGTTGGATTCCTTATTTCTTGACTTTATCTCACCTTTTAAATTTTTCTTTCCTTGTTTTTGTAGAGCATATTAACAAGTAGAGTTCGTAAGTGTCTAGAAATAACTATTTACCTGCATACTTGATTGCCAAGTTGGCTGGGTATAAAATTTTAGTTTCCAGATCATTTCTTTCATAGTTTCAAAAATATTCTTCCATTGTTTTCCAGAGTCCATCATTCCTATTGAGAAGTTTGATGCTATCCTGATTCCAAATCCTTTATATAATATCTTTTTCTACCTGGATGTTTACGATATTTTCTTGTGCTAGCTTTTCTAAAGTCTCATCACAACTTTCCTTGCTATGAGTTCCTTTTTCATTGACTGTTTATGAAACTCATATTGCCCTTTGAACCTAAATATGAATGCTTTTAGATGTGGAAATTTTTCCTTTATTTGTTCTTTATTAACACCTTTTACTCTATATTCTCTGTTCTCTCATTTTATAACCCCTATTGTTCAACATTGACAGTCTAAGATTGATTCATAGAGTCTAATTGACCTGTATTTTTCCTTTTTTTTAACGTGTGTGTGTGTGTGTGTGTGTGTGTGTGTGTGTACTCTCTGCGTGCTCTTTTTAACTTCTAGCTCTTTCATTTTTTTCTGTGAAATTTAAAAAATTTCCATTCTTACACTTTGAAATTCTAAGAGGTCTTTCTTTTATATTTTAAAAGGAAAAAATAAAAGTAACAATAAAACAGTTTCAAAACAGATTAGTAGAACAGTTACAATAATTAATTGAGTATTGTTGTCTTTGTAGTAGTTATTCAGAGTATAAGCTATAGTGCATGATACCTTGTTCAAACAATAAGAGGTCTTTCTCATTCTATGTGTTTTATAAATGTCCCATTCTCTTAAGTATTGGGTTGTTTGTTTCAAATACATAAGAACCTCTCATTTTTCTGAGGAGAACGTTCAGAAGTTTTGTTTTTAACTTTTTTCCTGTTCTCCTCATTCTCTTTTTCTGTGGGTTCCTCTTGTATGTTGTATGTTGTCCTTTTTTACCTTGTCTCTGTCAATTTGTGCTAGAAGCTTTTCCTTAGATGACTGTGACACTTTCATCAAAAGGGAAGAACATAGGATTGATTTTGGGGTAATGAAATGTCTTAGAACTAGATGGGAAGGGGGTTGTTGCACCACATTGTGAATATACTAAATGCTCCTGAACTACTCACCTTAAAATAGTTGCATCTGTGTTACTGAAGTTCCTCTCAAGTTTTTTAAGAAGCAAAGTCCAAAACTGCACTGAGACTAGAATCCTTGTTGTGCATGTGCAGCATCATCAACTGACTGATAGACCTGGTCCCAGGGGTGTTGGCCCAGAACCTTGTCGTTTCTCCAGGAATACCCCACTGTTAGTCCCTGGGGGCCTTTCCCACTAGACATTTCAGAATGAGATTCTAATATCCTGACTGACTTGGCTCTAAGTCTGAATCCCAGTTTTGTGAGTTCAAGATGGGTAAAGAGTGTGCCAACTCTCATCCAATCTCTTTGTTCTTGGTGGGGCCCTCATCCCACTGCGGGTGCCTCTAATGTCCCTGTGATCAAAGGATTCACCCTTTCCAGACAGTAAACTTGCCTGGGAGTAGGAGCTCTTCTTTGTGCTGATACTGTTTTCAGCCCCATTCCTCTGCAGCCCTGAGTTCTTGCACCCCCACATCTTGAGACTTCAAATTTCTACACTTTGCTCTATCCTCAGCCTCCTATTCCTGTACCCCAGGAACCTGAGTTTCTTCACTCTGCTCACTGGATTGTGTTTGTTTTTTCCCCTAAGCACCAAGAGGCCACCTTTTTGGCTTACGATATTCCCCTGGGCATTTGCCATTGGAGCCTGTGCCCTAGAGGAGGGCAGTGTGTGAGATACACAAATGCAGAACTCGGGACTGAGGTCTTCACTGTGGTGTTCTGCAGCTCATTGGGTATGAATAGATTGCTGAATCTCTCTGCGTTCCGGATTTGAAGGTCTTTCTGAATCTATAAAATGGTGGATTGAAGGGGGAAGCCCTTTCCAGCCTCCAAATCTGCTGCTTGAGCTGACGCCTTCCAAAGATCAGATGCTGGGCCCCTTGGGAATGGAGAATTACTGGGAGTCCCTTTGAAACCTCATGTGGCCATTTAATCCTGCCTGCACCTTTGCAGCAACATTTTCAGCCAAAGGTATACAGCACTTTAGAAGTAAGTGAATACTTGAAACACAAGATCATCCCTTCGGGATGGAAGTGTTGACTAGAACAGATGACTGGAATTTAGGCTGCTGAGCGAAACGATATACTTTAAATGTTCATGCATAAAGCATGGCTAAAAGTTCACCCTTTACTTTTCTACTCACTGACCCTTCTCCTTCCTAGGGTCACTTCTGGCTCTCCTTGGCTTCATATGAACACCCCAGACCAAAGCGGAAACTAGAGGAGTTGCAGAGCTCACTCAGCACCTTGGAGACAAATCAATGACACGAACAACTATTAGGGCTCTAAAACGATTTGAAAGACAGCCTCATTTGCATATGGAACCGAGTGCTGTCCAGAGGGACTGGGAGGCACCAGGAGGGCTGGGGGCCCTGGGGTGCAGAGGGAGAGACAGGCAGTCGGCAGCTGCACAGATTCCCTTGAGATGTTAAAACATGCAGATTCCTTTAAAGCTGCCCATGGACTCTAGACTACAGCCATTGAGACTTTGCTCTTAATTTTAGCAAATAGGCATCGGAGGCAAGTTGGTATGGTTTGAGCTTCCTGGCTCTTAAAAGGAACTTATTTTAGTTAACGCTTTCTCAAGTGACTCTCTTCTCACTGCCGCCTTTCATTTCTCCCTTCTTCTGTGCCTGGCTTTCTCACTCCTTTCACTTCCCTCCCTCCACAAAGGCTCCGTCCTGCCTTTGTTTCCAGCCTCCCCACACCTCTGAGGGCCCCTGCAGCCTGGGGGCCGAGCCCTCCAACCTGGCTGCCTTTTTCTGAATACTGTGCCCCTTGCTCACTCACAGTTCAACCTCTTAGTTGTCTGAGTCAATCCTTTTGGCTCACCAATGATCTCAAAGCACTTTCTGTTGTTACACGTGAATTCCACATACGGGGCAATTTATTAAAAAGATACACATTTCTTTAGCTTATAATTCTAGAGTCTGGGAAGTCCAAGACCATACTGTGGGCTTTTGCTCAGCATCTGGTGAGGGCCTTCTTGCTCCGTCATAACATGGCAGAGGCATTACACGATGACACAGCACGTGTGTGAGCACAGGTCTCTTCCTACAAAGCCATTATAGTGGTAGAATCCTGGAGACCCACATTCATGACTTTACCTAATGCTAACTACATCCCAAAGGCTCTGTCCCTCCAAATACCATTAATGTATGGATTTGGGGATTAAGTGTGCAACTTCTTAATCCCAGTGAAATTTTGGAGAGGGACACATTCAAACCCCATCACCCACGTTTATGTTCCATGTTAAAAGCCTCAACTGCAGCTCACAGTGAGGCAGTGGAGGCTGCTCAGAGTAGGTTCCAGGTGAGAGTGTCACCAGATGGGGTTTGAGGAGATCCCTCAAAGTGGAGATGGAGATCATAACTTGCTTATAGAGCAGATTCTTGATTTACATCATGCAAAGAATTTCAGGATGCATCAGTGTGAGGCATAGGCAGATTTACCAGGCAGCATTAGAAAGTAACAAAGAATAGAAGAATTCCAGCTCAAGTAACTAGAGGGGCTCACTTTGCTACAGGGTTCAGAATGGCCTGCTTACAAAAACCTCAGGCCAGCTTTCATGGAGGTGGACCAGCATCTCGTAGATCATTTTCTCAGTTCAGGTTTCACTGGTCCAGAGGAATCCTTACAGCTTGAGGAATATTTGGTTCCCATGAGAAGATAGCTCTGGCTTGGAAGTAGAGCTGCTACAGTTCCATCTGTCAGGGGGTGATTGTTTCTGCTTGGGAGGAGGTGCTGTCATCATGAAGTGGTCTCGAAGCTCTGTAACATTTCCTGAGATCTGAGGTGACTGTAGGTTTGCAGAATTCCAGGCACTGCTGGGGATGGGTGTCTGGAACTGGATGTTGTAAATGTTGGCAACTGGGTATCCCTGCAAACCCTCAAAATGACTTCAATTACTGTTATCTTTGTGACCTCAGACTTCACAGAGAGGGGATGAGATCCAGCAGGTAAATGAAGGGCTAATAAACCTTGCAGCACAGACACTCCTTAAGTGATTGCCATGCCCACTCTGACCTAGTCTGAGGAAAAAGAGCAAGAACATTGAATTTCTTTGTCTCTTTTTTTCCCTGTCTTTATTTCTTACATTCTACTTCAATGGGACACTTTGCTCTGTTACCGAGGGGCACTGAGGTGGGATTCAACGTATGAGGTTGTGTCCAGGAGGACGCTGGTCATGTGCTGGCTCAGGACTGGCCCTCCCTGTGCAGTATGCTTCATGCTCTTCTCATTGCTGCTCTGAAAATCTAATTTCTGCTCACCTTGGATCTTCCTTTTTCCTCTTTGGGGTGAAGTCTCATATCTCTGTTTTATCTGAAAAGAGCTTGGACAGCACAGTTGGTGGGAAAGAATCTCATAATGTGAAATCACGTTGTCCTCCACATCCCGGCAAAGCTGTGTCATTTGGGTCTGATACATTTTCAGTGGCCTGAAGGGTGGAAGGTGGGAAATTCCATTTCCTTCGACGAGTTAGGTTGTGTCCATCTTTTTTGCCTTCCTGGATACATGATTAGGCTTCTGAGCCTCGCTTTTTAAAAAGAAGTATATTTTTCAACAAACCTACACTCAAAAGAATTGTGGAGTTCCTGTTGAAAGGGACACAAGATCCTGAGCCTGGGGTAGAAAAGAGAATCCAGCTGGGTCTCCTTGGAAACATCTCCAGGCTTCCTGAGGCCCTGTGATCAGGTGGGGAAGCACCTGGGAGCTGGTGGATGGACATATGTTTCTGAGCTAATTTGCTGTGCAATTTTGAGCCATTAGCCTCTGCTGCACTGTTTCCTTATGTGAAAAAAATCTGAAAGCATCAAATGAATTATGGCATCTGAGGTGTAAGGAGAGATGTATAACAGTGCATACAGACTTTACCAGGACAAGGAGAAACTGGCTGGAAACAGTTGTCACACCGATTCCTAACGGTCCTGCTGCCTTGGTTTCTCCATTTGCTCACCTTTGCTATTAACATTTCTCAACAGCCAAGTTGGAATATGTTTAATGTTTGTGTGTTTTATTGAAATGATTCCTTTGCTACTTGCAATGTCAGCCCCTGCCTTAGCTGTTATTATAAAACTCAATTAGCTTAGGTGAGTCACCCAACATCATACGCCTGGGGCTGATAAAGTGTCCCACCTCCTGGGTCTTCTGATTCCCAAACCAGTGTCTTACTTTCTCCATGGCCAGAAGTGAAGTGCATCTGAGTTTAAAGGAGTCTTAAAACCCTTAGTGTGAGGGCTGAGTAGGGGATAATTTTGAGAAACTTTTATTCCCTGGCCCAATACACAGGGGTTGGATCTGCTAAGGCAGGGGGGGTCCCAGCCCTTGTTATGTAACAGCCGCTGCATTTCCCAGGAAGATCTTGGCTTTGAAAAGTGCACTGGGAATGGACTGTTGGATATTTCGGGCCAGATCTATACCAAGGGAAATAATCTGAGTGATTTGAAAGAGCTTTTTAAAGCCCACCAAGTACTGTGATGAGGTCGTGCGTCATCTGAGACGTCACTTGCTTCACAGAGGCTCTCCTAGGCTCCCATTTGCACCAGCACATCTCAGCTCATTAGCCACTGGGCAGACCAGAAACTATAGGACCCCGTGGATGGCTCAGATAAGTTTAAAAGGACCCAAGAGCTTCTACCATTAAGCCAACAGGCTCGCAGAAAGAAAAAGAGATCTCACTGCACTCAGCTGTGCTCAGCTGGGGATGCCAGAAAGGTGCTGTGGAAGGGTAATGGCAATGTCATGTGGCTGTCGATCTTTAAGAAACTATCTAGTGATAGTTAGAGAGGGAGAAAGTGGGAATCATAGGACCTAGGCCCTAGTTACTTACTATGCATGTGACCTTGAAAAAGTTAGCTCTCTTCCTTCATCCTTAGTTTCCTCACTTGTACAAAAGCACCCTGTAACCATATTGCACGTTTCATTCTGTCGCTAATGAGCAGGGGCTACTTTTCTCTCCATAACCAACACACTCAGGAAATAAGAGCTTCACTGCCCTGTAAAATTCACATTCAGATGGGAATTTGTAGTTGGAGACTTCTACACATGTGGACTGAATGCTTATGCCACCCCGCATTTGTACATTGAAATTCCCACCCACGACATGATGATATTAAGAGATATGACTTGGGGAAATGAGCAGGCTCTGAGAGCAGAGCCGTCCTGAATGGGATTAGTGCCCTTATAAAAGCAATCTGAAAGAAGACGACCAGCCGAGAGAGCGAGTGCGGAGGGAAGAATTGCTTCAGCTCCTGAACCCGACAGAGAACGCGCTACTGGGACAAACTGCGCCAAACCGGGCAGCGCTCCGGGATCCCACTCAGAACCCCACCCCCGCAGCCAACGCTGCATGAACTGGAGCAACAGCGACCGGCCAGCGGGATTTCTGAGTCGGGGAAAAGCTCCATCCAGGGAAAAACACCTGAACGGCACTCCTGTCTGCACGATCACAGGGTGAGTTAAGTGCGCGCTCTAACCGTTTTTCCTGAATCGGGAAGAAGCTCAGCCCAGCGAGAGACATCAAAGCAGCTTTAAGGACTGTGGGATCTCCCGGGTGGGAAGACCTAGTTAGGCGCCCCAACGGGTTTTGTGAGGGAGGAAGGAGCTCCACCCAGGGAGGAACACCTGAGTGGCCTATCTGCAAGAATCCTGGGGTGGTGAGCTGTTTATTCGCCCCAGCCAGGTCTTGGGGTAGGGAGGAGAAGCGGAAATTTCAGCAGACAGCTTAAGAGACATTCTCCCAAAGATAAGGAATCATTGGAGCAGCCTCTGCAGCAGACCTTTGCCTGCTGAACTGTCTGTGGAATTTATAGCTCCACATTTTGAATCTGATACCCAAAAATGGGAAAACACAGGAACAAAACGCAGTCTCAAAACTCAACCCCACCAAGAACAAGTTTTGAATGTGAAGATACAGGGGAACCAGGAAGCCTCATAACTTCAAGTTATGAAACGATTGCAGCTGAAATAAAACAACTCCAACAGGCCATGAAAGAGCTCAAAGCAGAAGTAACCCACATACCCGCAATGATTTCTCAGATAAAAAACGAGCTGAAAACAATGATGGAAGAAATGTTCCATTCACACAGACAAGAAATAGACAAAATACTAGAAGAAAATAGGAAACAAATGGAAACGTTACAAGAGCAATTTAGGAATGAATTGCCAATAATGAAACAGGTCCAAAGAGAATGCCAGGTTTTGAAAAC